>JAODAL010054094.1:0-24849 GCA_025379985.1 Phyllomedusa bahiana | reverse complement strand
CCAAAAATTTGCCCAAGAAGCGCCAAAAATCCCTATTAAAAAGAAAAAGGGCGCAATTTTAAACCTAAATTTTGTGTGATCGAAAATTTCCAATTCAAAAAAAAAACCCTTTGCCGATTTAAACTTTGTCGTTTAAAAAATCGCTCAACACTATTCAGGACGACACTTGATTGACATTCTAGTCTTCCAATGAAGTCTCATTATCTGTTTGATGTATTGTTTAACCTGTAAGGTAACAATGTTTACTTTAAAAGACAGCATAATGTTTTTACTACACTGAAAATCCCCTTGATAAAGGGCGTGTTTGTACGCGAAACGCGTTTTTGGTTTTTATCGTTTTTCTTTAAAAAACTGCAAAAATAACACTTTGCATATTTTTTTAAAAAAATTAAAATGGGATATTTTTTTTTTAAAATTATTTCATTACCAGGGGGTTTAATTTTTTCATTTGCACTTTCCCCGGGAATCCCCCCCATTTTCTTTTTACAAATTCTTAAAGACAATATATTCGACATAAGCCTTCATAGTTTCACAGTAAAAAAAGGTTTTTCCCAAAAAATATAACTGTTTTTGAAAAATTAGAGGGAGGGGATAAAAAGAAAAGAAAAAATTCATACCTCATAGTTCCCTTTTTGTTGTTATTTGAAAACCCCCTTTCCCTGGTGATTCGGCGTCGCCCCCCCCCCATTTATTTTTTTCATGAAATTAGGGGCAGCCATTTACCTGTCACATGAAGGATGAGTGGGAAAGTGAAACTTTTGGGGGATCCCCAGGACAGCTGCACAACGAACAAGAGTTTTCTGGGGGGGTAATTTTATCTTCTTTTCTTTTTTTTTTTCATCACCCCTCCAAAGGGGAATTTTAAAGAAATGTAACCCCAAAATTTAAATTTAAAGGTTTTGGGAACTACGCGGCAAACTAGAATTTTAATCCTCATAAAAAAAATTAAAGATGTGCCCCATCACTAATGACATAAACAAATTACAGAAGCTTAATTACCAATAAAAAAAGGGGTAAAAATTAAAAATGCAAATATATAAAGGGAATAAAAAAAGAGGGCACAAAAAGCAGAAATGCCACCAAACTTTTTTTTTCCCTACAAAAAGGAACAATAGTTTTTTAACCTGAAGGGAAACCCCCTCAAAAAGGGGTTCCATCGTTATGGCAGCCGTGGCTATAATTGCGCTCATGGCTGACTACACATATATTAAATGTGGACTTTCAAAACATGTACAAAATTGATTATTTTTTTTAATTAAGGGGTTATCTCTAAATCCAAATAGGAAAAGAAACTGTTGTCATAAGCACAAATGATAAATCTGAAGCTCTTTATCCCCCAAAAAGGTCCAAAACAAAATGAACATTTTAAAAAGAAAACCCTCTTTTCCAATTTTGAGAGGGGGGGTTTAAATTTTACACCTTCATAGAAAAATTTTGGGAATGTTAGTTTTGGGACTGTTTACAATAATTGATGAAAACTTCTTTCCCCCCCCTTTTTGATGAACTTTAGAAATTCTACCCATTTAGCTTTTTAAAGGGGGCCGGGTTCCTCATTTTCACTCACTAAATTTCTTTTACTTTTCTGAGATAAAACTTGTAAGTCACAGACTATATTGTATCTGCTGATGTGATCTATAGTCACAGCTACTCTTGTGAGGTATAAAATAATAAAACCCCTTCAACAGAAAAAAAACCCTTTTTTGAGAAACTCCCCCCCCGGAAAAATCCAATATAAACTGCCCAGTGAGCAAAAGACAAATGAACTTTTTTGCATCTGTATTTTTAAATTTAAACCAAAAAGTTTGCCCCCCAAAAAATGCCCAGAAATGCACCCTCTTATTTTAAAAACCCGGTACAGTGGGCATATTTCACTCCTCCGGAAAAAAATTCCAATTAAATGTCTTTTCCCAAAATTAGTTTTTTTTCAGGTCTTTTGTAAAAGTTTTTTTGAAGTCCCCCTTTTTAATAAAGGGTTTTTGGGTGGACTTACTGCTGGCAGCAACAATTATCGTTGTTTACCTCCGGGAGCTGTTGCAGGAAAAATGGAAAGCTTGATAGGGTCCCTATTAAAATCAAAGGCCATCCATAATATCTACATATCTATACAGATTTTTTTTGAGGCCCCCAAAATTCCCCTTTAACTCATCAAAAATTTAAAGGCAGGGAGTCCACTTTTTAAACTAAGTACATACAAATGGGGCCAGAAAAACGTTTTTTCCCTGTCTTTAAAATGATAGAAAAAATTAACCCATGAAAATTTTTAAATGTTTTCAAAAAAATAGTGTTTAGCGATTTTTTTTTGACAAAGTTGAAATCGGGCAAAGGTTTTTATGGTGTTCGAAAAATTTTCAGATAAAGGGCGTTAAAATTTTTTTTTAAGGGTTAAAAAATTTTCTGTGCATCTTTCAAATTAAAAACGCCCCCTTTTTTCGGCGTTTTTCCTGTCTTTTTTGGCGGCCAGAAAATCAGTTTTACGGGAATAGAGCGGGGGTGAGATGTGTTGCGCCCAAATGCCCGGGTTGTGTATGGTTGCGATTGGGGGGAAAAAAATCACTGAAACGGTTTTACATAAAAACAGCCCTTCCTTTCAGCTTAAAGTGCCCCTTCAGCGTCTCTTTTGGGAATTGGGACTTTGGTTCCTTTTCCTGGGGCCCAAAAAATCAGCAAAATTTTGTCTATTTCTGCCCCAGAGAAACCTCTACTTTTAGCTGTGACCCTTTCCCAAATTTTACTTAGTTTTGGGAGATTTGAAGTTTTTATGTAGTTAGCTAGAGAATTTTAAAGCGCATCTACCGCTGTAAATTAAAGGGGGGGGGGGGGGGGGGGGGGGGAAGGGGGGGGGGCCGCGGGCAAAACACAAACAAGCTCTATCTATAAAGAACCCCTGGATAAAGTTCACCAAGACTTATGTATCATTGCACTGCAATATCTTTATTATTAACAGTTTGCTTTTTGAAATTTTCCGGGATATTGGGCACCTGAATTATATTGGATACACATCTTTTCTAGAAAATGCAGGTCTCTTTGGGGTTAGGGGGAAAAAACCTCCACTTTTTTATCATTATACATTTCAGATAGGTGTTTCTTTTTTAAATTTTTCCCCCCTTCCACCTTTTTTGGGATTTTTCCCCCCCTTTGCTTTTAAAATTTAAACCAACCCAGCAATTTTTACAGCACAGGTTGTTTGTTCCCAAAAAAAACCCGTGTACAAAAGGGAAAACAAAAACAATACGTGTTTTTTTTACTTTTGCGCCCCCCAAGCTTGGTTTTCATTGACGCGAGCATCCACTTTAAATTTTAAAAACAAAAAATTCCCTATAGTAACCAGGTGAATTAAAAGGGTGCAAGAAATACCCGTGTATTTATCCCGAAAACATAACTTTAAAACGTTTTTTTTTTGGACTTTTGCGCCCCCGCTTTGTTCATTGAGGGCAGCTTTCCACTTTAAATTTTTAAAACAGAAATTTCCTATAGTAAACCACCGGTAAAATTGAAAGGTGCAAAAAATACCGTGTATTATATGAAAAAAAAACAGTATTTTTTTTGATTTTTTTGCCCCCAGTTTTGTTCATTGACCAGCACCCCCAGGGAAAATTTTTAAAAAACAGCAATTTTATAGCCCACCACAGGTGAATTGAAAGGTGCAAAAAAAAACCATTTTTAACGAAAAATTACAGAAAAGTTTTTTTTTGAAATTTTTCCCCAAAGTCCAGTTTTGGGTTGATAGAAAACCTTGCATTAAAATTTAAAATCCGCAATTTTGTTTTGATTAGGGGGATTTGAGAATAGCTGGGGATTTGCCGTCTTTTAAAAAAGGTCTTTCCAAACAATTCCTTCCTTCAAAAAATTTTTAAAATTTTAAACATGGGTGAAATGAGGTGGAAAAGCGAAAAAAAGAGGGGGGTAGCACATGGGGGTAGGGTTGGAAAAAAGGGGGCTCCTTCCAGTGGGGGCGAAAAAACCCCGCATGCCACGATCGTCATTGCGGGAAACCACCCGGCCGGGTAATCGCGGGGGGTCGGGCCCCCCTTTTGAAATCAAAGTAAGGGAAAAATCGTCCGCCAATCTGTCCTTCAGGGGTTTAAAAATGAAAAACCTGCATTTTGCGTTTTTACCACCTAGTTCCCCCTGTCACAGGGGCCCCCAAATTTTCTTCATCAGCATTTTCAGAAATCCCCCCCAACATAAAAGCGGGCCCAAATGTCAACTCGGGTACCCACCCTGGGGATAATCCATTTTTCTGAAGCCCTTTTTGGGATGACAAAATGCGGTTGGGGTCGAAGGATTTTTAAAAAGAAAAAGGGGAAGGGATTTAGTTTTCTCTGACGCCCAGTTATGATGCCAAGGGGAGGTGAAGGAACCGGGGCCCAAAATCAACAAAAACCCCCGGGGGTCAAAACCCCTTTTGCAGGCCCCTTGCTTTTTCCCCGCAGCTTCTGGATGCAGAAATCGGACAAACCAATTCCCCCTGTGTTGATGTTTGTTAAATA
Source organism: Phyllomedusa bahiana (assembly GCA_025379985.1). Lineage (NCBI taxonomy): Eukaryota > Metazoa > Chordata > Amphibia > Anura > Hylidae > Phyllomedusa > Phyllomedusa bahiana. The sequence continues at coordinate 20,359 of JAODAL010054094.1, read as the reverse complement.
CGACATTGGGGAAATTCCCCCCCACCCTTTGGTTTTTTTCCGCAGAATTTTGGGCCTTGCGAGCGTTTCATCGGTGGACAAGGAGAAGAACGGTTTGGGGTAGTGTCAATACGGGTCCCCCCAAAAAAAAGGGAGAGGGGGTTTTCGCAGAAGTCCGCGAATGATTCCCCCAAGCCATGGTAAGCGAAAACCCCCGCTCCTCGTTTTTTCGGCCGTCAAAAAAGGTCGGGACCTCTCGGGCCCGGGGCCCCTTTTTTGGGGAGCAAGCCTCTGTTTTCACCCGCAAAGTCATTTGCCCCCTTTGGCCGTAAACCCAAATAAGTAGACCCCCAAAAAAAACCCTTTAAAGGGGTAACCACCCCCAAACATGTCTAGCCCCCAAGCACCCGGAATGCTTTAGTTGAAAGGAAAGGGAACTTGGCCAAAAAAGGGCCAGACCGAGGGCCGGGCCCTCCAACCACTGTCACACCCTCTTCCCCCCTTTCCCCCCCCCCCCCCCCTACCCCTTTTCCTTTTCCCCACCCCCCCCCAAAAGGTTTCCTCAGTCCCCCCAGGGTTTCTCAGAGTCATGATCGGGTTTCACCCCCGTTTCACCCTCCCCCTTCGCCCGGGGGTAAAAACCAGCCCCACCGAGACCCCATCCTCCCCCTTTTTCTCCTTCCGCCATTTTTTGACGACCGGGCACCCCTTTACAGTAGAAAAAAGTCTACAGCCACCCTTTGGTCTTCCAATTTTGGTAGCAGAAAAAAACATTTTAAACCCCCAAAACCCATCCAAAAAGCCAAAAGCCTGAATTGGGCCCCATTGCCAGGTTTTTGGGCCCTTGGGAAATTTGCCTTTCCGTCTGGTGGACACAGAGGGGGGTTCCCCGCCACGTCTTTTGGGGCCCCTCCCTCCCCCCAAATACCAGATCCCGGGACCCCCCGGGGGCATTTCTTTGCCAAAAAACCCGCCCCCTTCCCCTTTGGGCCAGCCACATGTCACCCAAAAAATTTTCCAAAGGCGTTGTCTGCATTTTGGGGCCCGGGGAAAAGGGCCCATCCCCACCACCGAAAATTTAAACTAGAAAAGCAGGGCCCAAAGGGCCGCTATATCCGGGTCCCAGCTCACGGGTGAGCTGGGTGGATGTCCTTTTGGGGGTTTGACCGGTGGCTTCGGGCTCGGCGAAAAGCTCTTCAAAAACCGCGGGGAGGGGGGGGTTTGCAGGGTTTCTTTCCTCGAAGGTCCTCTGGGGGCATCACTGCCCAGAGACACCAGGCCGTGTTGAAATTAATTCCTTGGGGGCCGTCCAACAAAGGTAAGGGCTTTTTGGAGGTTTCTCCGAAACGTGACCGGCGCGGGCCCGGGGTGACAAAAACCCTTTTGCCACCCAAGGTGGTGTGCTTAACGGGCGAAATCTGCGGCCCCCCTTAAGATCGGCAGGCTGGAGCACACCCCCTTCCCCGGGCAAAAGTCATGAACCTTTTTTGTCCAAAAATTTCTAAAGAGCAAACCGGGTCGGGAAATTGCCGTTTGAAAAAAAGGCTCGGGGGTCTGGTTTCGCCCTTCCGCCGTTCGAAAACCCATTCGTCCCCCCTGGCTGCTTTTTTGCAGGTAAACCCTCGGCCTCCCCTGTTCACCGTATCATTGTTGCTTTTGGCAACACCGGGAAATTTCCCCTCCACATGCTCCGCATTTGGGGACGGGCGCAATGCATTACGCATACAAAGGACACATGGCCTGAAAAACACGGTGGGCCCCTCGGGTTTTTGGGGCCCCCGAGAGTGGAGGAAGGTGAAAAAGGACTTGCCCCCACCTTGCCAGTTTTGAAGAAGCCCCCAAAAATGGTCAGTGCGGACGTGCCCTTGCCAGAAAGGACCTTTGGTGGTGATCTTGTTCTGGAACAACTTTGGGGAACACTCAAAAACATCGGGTCCCCCCCACGACGGAGGAGGAGACGGACAAGAGGCCAGACCAGAGCCTTTCTCTCCGTAAAAATCCAAAAAGGCCCCGACGTTTCTCAATTTTTACCCGGTTTTCCCATTGGGCATTGGTTCAGGGCCCCAGAGCTAGTGCAAGGCGGCACCCCCACTCTCGGGGGTTGCACCCATCTGGGGCAAGTCGGGGTCTGTTTTTTGAAGTGTGCCGGGGAAGGGGAGGAGGGGGGAGGAGTATTCCTAGACCCCGACGCCCCCTCCCTTTTTGGAAAGAGGTTGGCGGGGAATTTTTGAGGCAGATGAGGAAATTGGTTTGTTTAGCCCCCCTTTAAAACCCAGAGGCTTAGGAACTAAAAGGCCCCCAATCTCCCCACATGATTTCTTGGATGCTCCATTTCCCCCAAAACATGATCCTCGCTTTAAAAGGCCATCAAAATGAAAAAACATTTAAACGGGGTTTGGCCCCCCTCCTGGATCCCCGGGGTAAAAAAAAAAAAACTCACCCAACTTTCCTTCCACCCCCCCAATAGGAGAAAAAATGCAGGAAATGGAGACCTTGTGATTGATCAACTGGAGACATCTTTTTTGCGTCGCTTCCGTTCTTCAAATGTCACGGGAAAACAACCCCAAACCCCACTTTGACAGCAGTAAGTGAAAAATAGCCGTAGCGCAGCAGCGGCCCGCAGCAAACAAGGTTTGGGAGGGAAACCTAATGGGTGACCTTGGCAAATTTATTTACCACCTCACCAAAGCATGGGAATGCAGGCCCCCCACATAAAAACACCCAGAGACCCCGTTTAAATTTATGGTGCAACTATCCGGGGTCTAACACCCATGTTTTTTTTATTTGTTCCGGGCCCAAAAGCTTCTCGGAATTTCCCAAAAAAGGGCGAAAGGCCCGAGCTGGCTCGCCATGCCATGAGGGGGTTGTCCCCGCCAGCAGCCCGCGTCATATCTGAGCGGGACCTTTTAGCCCCAGCCGGGGGAGTCCAAATTTCAGACAAACGATCCGGTTTCCCCAGATAATTTTGGATCCCTTTGACTTTCATCCAAGGGGGAATCAGGGATGGACTTGATATGTTTGGCCCCCCAAATTTTTCCGAGGTCCCCCGATTAGTTTTTCGGTCTACCCTTTAAATTTTTCCATCCAAACGGAAATGGTCCCTCTTGGAAAAATTATTTTTAAAAAAGATCATTTTTACTGCAATTTTTTTTTCCCCAATTCCAACAGTTTATTTTGCTGGTTTTGCTGTGAGGAGACAAAAAAAACCCAAAGGGTTTCATGACCAAAAACCCTATTCCATTTATTCACTTCATCTTTAGAAAATTTTTTTTTTGTCAATGGTTTTGGGGTCTGTTTCCTCTCAATTTTTTAACAGTGGGCCCGGAAATTTTATTTTATAAAATTTTTTTTGGGCATGTTCTGTGGGGATACAGCAATTAAAAATGGTCCCCTTTGGAAAAAGAAATGTGGGGTGCTAAGTGGCATTTCCCCCTTCACCCAAAATTTTAAAAAGTGGCCCGAGAAGTCATAATTTTTTAATTTTTTGGGGGTAAAGTTGCTGTGGATTAAACTATAATCAGGTTTCCCTTTTGGGAAAAGAAAAAGTGGCTTCTAAGGGGGGCAATTTCTCCCTCACCAAAATTTTTTAAAGTGGCCCGGAAAGTCATATTTATAATTTTTTGGGGTCATGTTGATGTGAGATACAGCAATAAAGATGGTCCTTTTGGGAAAAAAATGGGTTTTTAAAGTGGCATTTCTCCTTCACAATTTTTAACAGTGGGTGGAAGTCATTTTTTTTAATTTTTTGGGTTTATGCTGCTTTGAAATGCAGCAAAACACAGGTCCTATTCTAAAAAATGTTGTTTTAATAGGGCATTTGTTCTTCACATTTTTCCCAAAAAGGGGGTCATGGGTCCTGTTTTTTAATTTTTGGGGGGGAAATTTTTTTTGTGACAAAGCAAGGGATACTACAGGTCCTATTTTAAAAAAATGGGTTTTTTTAATAACATTTTTTTTCTTCAAAAATTGTCCCAAAGGGGGCCCAAAGGGGGCATCCTTTTTAATTTTTGGGGGCATTTTGCCTTTTTTGCTGCAGCTATACTAAAGGGCCTATTCTAAAAAATGTTGTTTCTAACGACATTTTTTCTTTCCCCCACCTGGGCAAGAGTGGCTAGGGTGAGGTGCTGTCAGAAAAAAGGAATAGGTAGGGCAATGTTAATGGACACCCTAAATTTTTAAAAAAGGGCTTGTTTTTCAAGATCTTTTAAAATAGCCCATCAAACCCTTTATTTAGACAACCCTTTTTAAAACAATTAAAAAAAAAGAAAGGGAAAGACATGGTGGGATTTTTTCCGATTTTTAAAAGTGTTTTTTTAACAATTAAACACTAAAAAACGGGAGTACAAAATAACTGGGGAAAAAAATTCCCCCTGGGAAATTTTACAAGGGGGGTAAGGAAAACTTTACCAGATGTAGGTTTTTTCAGGGGGACTTGGGGTTTTGGAGCACGGACAGAGACAAAGTACAAGACCATTTTTTCCCGCACGGGTTTAGTAAAATAGGGGGAAAAAAAATACCAAAATAAAGGGCACCGGGTTTTAAACAGGGGCGTAACCACCGTATTTTACAGTGAAACTCAATTTGGGCCAAACTCAAAAAAGGAGGGGGAAGCGCTACCCCGGTATTGACTGTTTACTGAGGAAAGGGTGGAGTTCTCACACTTCCCGCTTTTGAAATTGCTTCACACGACAGTTTTCGTTGGGTGCCCTCATTTAGGGCATTTTAACCTGCGTGTTAATAGATGACCCGGAAAGCCATCCTGGCTCTCACCGCACCCCCCTGTAAATCCGGCCCCCGGGGCATGCGTGGCCCAGGAAAGGGATAGTCAATGTCCCTTTAAACTAAAATGGGGTTGAAAGACTCCTTTTTCCGGCACTTTTTTTAAAAGTGGGGGTATGCAGGTTTGGGGGTCAAGCTTTTTGGCCCCCGGACAAGGGATAGTCAATGTCCAATGAAACTAAAATGGTGGTTGAAAGGGCTCCTTTTTCCGGCAAATTTTTAAAAACTGGGGGGTTTTTTTGCAGGTTTTGGGGCCCCCTTGCTTTTGGGGCCCAGGGGCAGGTATAGTCAAAAGTCCAGTGGGAAAATAAAAAGGGGTTTTTAAAGAACCCTTTTTTCCGGGGACTTTTTTAAAAATGGGGGGATTTCAGGTTTGGGGGTCTTTCTTGGGGGCCCCGGACCCGGTATAGTCAATGTCCAAAATGAAACTTTAAAAAAAGGTTTTAAAGACTCCTTTTTTCCCGGGACTTTTTAAATGTGGGGGTCATGCAGGTTTTGGGGGGGATGCTGCGTTCCAGGACAGGGGTATTCAATTTTCCAGTTCAAAGAAAATGATGGTTCATTTTCAACTTCCCCTTTTTGGCACTTTTTTAATTTGTTGGGGGATGCAGGTTAAGGGGTCAGTTTTGGGGACAAGAAAAGGGGGTAATTTAATGGTGTGTGACTTTTTTTTTTTTGTGGGTTTTTTTTAGCCAAGTGTTTTGCCTAAGATGTGCAGGGATCCAAATTTTACTGTTTGGCTGTTAATTCCCGCTTCTCCCCGCCCTGTTTGGGGTGTAAGAATGAGGGGTTTGTTGCTCCCCCCCATAGACTTTAATGGGGCCGGGGATGATGGGCAATTTGAAAAACCCTTTTCCCATGGTGGGGCCACAAACGAAATCCCATTTGATGTCGATAGCCAACGGGAACGCTCAACCCAGTCATAAAAAATATTTTTTTTTTCTACCAAACATTTTTTTTCCTTTTTTTTATTTTTGGATTGGAGAGTTTTTAAATTTTTGGTTTTTTAAAATGGGCATGGGGGGAAGGGGTTTTTCGTCTGAGCTTTTTTAACAGCAGTTTTGAGAGATTCTTTACACATTTTGGGGTATTTGGAGCCTGAACAGAAGAAGATTCACTGGCCAATATGGGAGAGTTTTCTCAACATACTTTATGACCTAGAAGAAAGCAGTGTTCAGGGAGGGGGGGAAAAGAAATAAGATTTTGGGCCATCACTATTGTTAAATTGGGGGATCCCTTTTTTTTTTACACATTGGGTCGAAACCTTTTAGTATAATCCCGCCCGTGATAATAATTAGGGACCCACTGAAATTTCTCCATTAAAAGAAAGGAAGTGAAACACTAAATTTTTAGGTTTAGTGGCAGGGACCAGAATTTTTTTAAAAAATTGCTTAGTTTAGGTGAACAAAAAAAATAGTGTTTTACATCAGACATGCTAAAAAATAGATCATTTTCTGATTACTCATTTCCTTTGAAGAAAAACTTTAAACAAAAACCTGTTTGACTAAACTCCAGGCAACCTGGGGTATCTATCCAGGGTAGAATCTATGTAGTGCATAGGAATATATCATGTTTCAAGCAGTCTCTTGGCACTAAGCAGCTACAGTATATGCTGTCTTCTATAAAAGTAATAATGTAGATATGTTAAAAGTCAATGTCATTAGTTTAGCTGATATAATTAAAGTAGTGACCTGATATTTTGTTATGGATTAATGGGGAATGCCAGCTGTAAGTTATATCTGACACCTGCCCTGGTATCCTAGCTACTTAACTACTTAGATGCCATGGTCAATGTGATTTAGACGATAAGATAGGAGGTGGGCACTCCCCCCACGCCGGATTGTTCCCCCACAACACGATTGCAAGGTACCAGCTGGTTGTCAGGGCAGCTGGGAGTCTAATGAAGGCTTATCATCTTACAGCTATTAAAGTAGGGTGCAATACGAGAGCCATAATTTCACGCTACTTTGCAATATTGTTGTATGATATAGGTAATGCAGCTATGGTGTTCTGGTAAGCCGTTAACCAAGTTACAAGGAACCTCTGTATCAACGGTAACCCTAGTTGGAAAATATAGCTCTACAGGCAGAGATTCAAATATGCAAATTAATACATAAACATTTGGAAAAACTTTAAGGATTACCCAGTGATAGAACAAGGGACTGCATAAGTGCTTCTATTGCTGATCATATATCTGTCAGACAACTTTTTCCAGTGACAGATTCTAGAAGCAGGAGATATTTGGTGCACCATCTCCAATTCCACTCTGCCACACACCTGGCCTGACCAGAGCCGTCTTGGGCACCTGCAAGTTCTAACTAGTACTTGCCTCTCTTATTCCTGTGTCCATTAACTTTGCTTGATAAATGACTTCAACACTAGTCCGAAACGTTGCTGCTAAAACCTAGTGTATGCTGCTATTCCCTTACATATTTTTGAACAAGAGTAGCCTCATTACAACTAACTGCAAGAGCTATATTTGGTGGACTCTGAACTGATTAAAACTGAATTTTATCTGGATTGCTGTCTCTCCATATATATGTTTTTGAACCCATGGGAAGCAAAGATTTGGAGGCTTTTAAAAGAATCTACAGTTCTTTTAAAGAGTTCTGGTGTTCCAAGGATTACACAATGTTTGGTGTACAGACAGCTAGGCTTACAAGAAAACGATTGCAAGAAATCCCTGCAAAGGGAGCTTATGCTTTAAATTCTGATATAGCCAGAGAACTTTCAAAGGGAAACCAATTAATCTTTTTTTAGTCTGATAGCTAATTAAAGTCCAATATCTTGGATCATCTTCTATTCCTAGCGTGAATGGGCTATTGGCACTTTGCCATTGATGCTCTGCTTAAAACATCTGCTACTGAAGGAAATTAGATGGCCACTTATTTTTCAACACATTTTATGTAAATCAACAGTACATGTGAGAAATTTTGTCATATATCTTATTAGAGAAAAATGCCTGATTCTGCACTAAGGATTCTTCCCTCTTCGCCCACCTGCAGAGTGGTAGAAAGTCAAAGAGAGAGAGACACCATGCTACACTGCCCAGAACTGCTGTATATTATCCCGCTGCAGCTTCTGAGATTGCATTATACAGATAGTGGGGAGAGGGTGAATAATGCCATATACACATCATAAAATGGCCAGAAATAGTGTTATTCTTCATGTACACACATAACAGTTTCTCCTGAAAAGTTTTCTGAATGTACAGGTACCCTTTAAAGGGAACCTGTCAGATTACTTACTCAGTTATCGTATATGCTGAAAACCTTGTAAGAAAAAAAATTGAAATGCCAAAATTGTGTTCTTTTGATCATTTCACATCCCTTAATAATTGGAATAAAAAGTGATCAAAAAGTCGCATGTATCCCCGTATGGTACTATTAAAAACTACATTTCAGTCTGCTAAAAATTAGCCCTCGCTCAAGTCCATAGGTGAAAAAACAAAAAAGCTATTGGGCACAGAAAATGGCACTAAATCAAAAATGTAAAAAAAAAAGAAAAAATTTTTTTGTTCTTTTAAAAAGGGCCCCTGCAAAATTTTGGAAACCCCAAATTGTATCAACCTCCCCAGAATCCCAGAAAAAATTAAGTTAAAATAAATGACGGACCTAAAAAAATAACACCTGCAAAAAAGGTTGAAAAAAAAAATTTTTTTCTTATTCCCCCTACTTTGAAATTTTTGGGGGTTTTTTCCAAAAATTTTTTTTGGGTGGACATGCCCCAAAAATTTCGTGTCCCCGATAAACCCGGGGGAAAAAAGGGGCCCCAAAAAAAGGTACGATCCGCTCAAAATCCAGGGGCCCGGTATACCTTGCAGGGTTTAAATTTAAAAGGGCCCCCAAAAAAAGGCGCACAAATTACGGCCACAAGCGAAAATTTTGGGAGTGTATGTTAATGGCCCTATCGGGAAAACTTTGCGCAACGGGGGTTTTTTTAGCAAAAACATTACTAGTTTTATGTAAAAGTCCCATAAAAGGCCCATTCCCGGGGTTTAAATGGGGGGGCCACGGGAAAACATTGCTGCTATATGTAATGCGTTTTTTAAAGGGGCATTACAATTTTTCCCCATTTTCCGGGCGTTTAATGCGCTTTTTTTTGGTGTACAACATTTCTTTTAAACATCAAGAAAAAATGGTGTCAAAAGGTTTTTTTACAAAGTAGACCAAGGAAAAGGGGCGGATTTGGTTTTTGGGACAGGGTCCCCCTTTTATTTTAAATGGGGTAAATTTGGCCCCCAAAAAAAATTTACATCTTGCCCTAAAAAAAAAACCCAGCTTTTTTTAAAGGCCCTTTGTAAGGGAAAAAAAATAGAAAGTTATGGCTTTTGGGGGGCCCGGGTGGGGAAAAAAAAAACCCAAAAAATCCCAAAATACTGCGACCAAAGGGGTTAAGTCTGGGTTGCAGTTATTTTGAAAATTTGGATGGGCGAATCGTTTCTAAAAAAGGGGGAATTTTTAAAATTTTCGGGAAAAAGTTAGATTTTTGAACGAAGTCAAGTTTGGGGTGATTCGGGGGGGAAGGGGAAAGCGTTTTTTTAATTGATAAAAGGGGTTTGCGTCAACACATGCGCGTCACCACCCGGGTTTGGCCGGGGAAAAAGGGAAATTGTCCCCAGATTGTGGGGGTCCATCCTCCCTCCACCGCTTCAGGCGAGGCCTATTGGCACGCATGCCATTGCAGCCGGGTTAAAGGGGCTTTTCCACCTCTGCAGTAGGGAGCTGTTTCTCTTTTGGCCCTTTAAATCCTGGTCCCCGAAGGGTCCCGTCCCCGCAAATCATGGCGCCCCGAAATGGGTTTAACGAGGGGGGATTACAAAGAAAACAACATTTTGCGTCCCAAACCTCTAAGGTGCAGAAGCTACCGTTTCTCCTGTCCCCAAGGGTTTTTGGTACTGCAGTCCCTCCCCTTTCCCCAAAAGGTGGACCTGCCCCTTTAGAGGGAAATTTAAAGGCCGTTTCCGAGCCGAGGTGGGAGTTCCAAGCCCAAAATTCCCTTTTTTCCCAAAAAAGGGATACCACCCCTTTACAAATATTTAGAAAAAGAAGGGGGGCCAGGTTTTTGGGTTATTTGGTTTGTTTTCCCAATGCACAGGCAGCGCGGAGTGTGGGACGTAAAATACGGTCAGGGCCATACTTTTCCTTTCGGCCTAAATTTGGGTTTAATTTGCTTCCTCCCAGGCCCCCACCAAAAAACTTGGGGGGAGGAGGGCGCCTTTTTTCCCCCCACGTTGTCAAACTGCTGCTCCCGCGCCCTTCCTCCACCACCACCCCCCCCCCCCCCCCCCCCCCCCCCCCCCCATCTCAACCTCCACAAGTACCCGCTCCAAACATACACATGTTTTTGGGCACAAACAATGTCATGCATTCAAAAACCCGGCTTTCCTCGGCGAACAAAGTCACAAGGGGAGGAACTGCTCCGCGGGCATGCAGCAAAAAAAAATCCCATGTGGCTTTTCCGCGCCAACTGCAAATGGAACCATAGTGACGAAAAATGGGGGGGAACATTGGGGTTCCCGGGTGCACCGAGAAGGATAGTCCCTGTGCCCCCGCATGGCCACGTGGTTTTAATCTGGTTGTGAAAAGTTCCTTAAGTTTCCACCGATCTTTAAGGGAAAATTCTGAAAAAGGCCCCGAAAAGGGTTTTTTTGCACTTTTAACCATTTTCCCAAAAAACCCGGAAAAACCCTTTCCCCGAGTTGCAGCGGCAGAAAAGGCCTTTCCCCCCCAGACGCTGATTTTCGATGATTCCACCCGTTTGGGTTTTCCCCCTGCACATGTTGGACCGGGCTGTATGGGGAACCCCCTTAACGAAATTTTTTGATGAAACCCAGGCGGCAGGGGTAAATCCCCGTGTAACTTTGATTTTTCAGCCAGTTTCCCGCTCATGCGTGACACCTGGGGGTTGCTGAGGGAATTGGGGGAGGTCCCCTTTATTTGTCAGTCGCCCGAAACCCACGGGTGGGTTTAACCCTCAAAATTTAAATGCTTTTTTGTCCTGGAACGATGCTGAAAAATCTGTCTGGGCAGGGGACTGGAGACGTGGCGACTACATCCTCTGGCCCATGATTCCGGGTGGGCACTGGGAAATTTAAGGAGGGGAGGAGGGGAAATTGGAGGGAGAAAACATTTGTCTGGTGAAAAATTTTAAATTTGGGTTTTCTACCCCGATAAAAGGGGGAGGGGGGAGCAGGAGCAGCTGGAGGGTAGAAAGAAAAAAAAGGAAAAACGGGGCAGATGACCCGCAAGCACCATGGAAGTATTCATTGGAGATGGGAGGCAGGGAGGTCCCTCGGGGCACTTGTGCGATGGCCCGGGAGCATTTCCTTTTTTGGGCCCGGGTGTGACAGGGGCCAAAAAGGAACCCTTCCGGCAGAGGAAGACTTCGGCTCCCCCACCCTATTGGGGCCCCGCTTTCTTTGGGCCAAAATGGGCGTTTTCCCCGCTGCTGAGAGGGAGGGGAAACTCAAAAATCTATAGAGAAAAACCTCCATATTTAGTTTGGCCCCGTAGTGCGGCATCGTCCCCCTCTGACAGGTCCCGACCGGGGGGGTTTCCCCCAGTGTTTATTACTAATGCCGCGGCGCTGTGGGGGAAAATGGGGGGGGGAAGGAGCGCCTACCCCGTATTCCCCAGCACCAAACCTAATTCTGGAGGCTGAGGAAGCTTCCTTTTACCCCCCTGGGGAGGAGGGGAGGGCGTCGGGAGCAAACCAGCAGGGCCTGGAAACAGAAAACCCGGAAACCCAAAAGGGCGTGGGGCCACTTGGACGCACTCTGCCCCTCCCTTAGAAGATCCGCTGGACTACGGGGAGCCAAAAATGGATGTGTGGCCCCCAACTTTCCGGAATTTTCAGTGGAAAAAGTTTCCTGCCGCCCCCAGTAGTTTTTCATCAGGAGCGGGTTTTGGGCGCTTGGGGCCATCGTTAACCCCCAAAGGGGAACCCGCTTGTCCCCCGGGAAATGGGCGAAAAGACTGATCATTTTTTCAAGATGAATAAGGCGTGGATGGGCCCGGGTTTTTCCCCACAAACCAAAACCTTAGGCGTAGATTTCTTCAAACCAAGACGCCTCCCAAAAAAACTTTTGGAAAAAGATCTTGGGTTCAAACAAACCCGCCTCAGCCCACTATTCTGAAAGCCCCCCCCGCCTGTTCCAACATCTACCGGGCCCGTTTCCCTTAGCCTACCACCATCTTTACCAGAGACGGGGTATTGCCCCCCATTTCCCACTCGCTGCGTCCCGAACCCCCACTGGTATTGTGCCACTCTCTGACCTCATCCTCTGTGCTGCTGCTGTGATTCCACACAAACGTCATTGTGCCAAACCCTCTGCCCTCATCCCCCTTTAGCTGCTGCCTCCCCAAACGTGTTATTGTGCCACTCTCGACCCTCTGCTGCTGATGCGCTGCCTGTTCCCCCCCTATTTTGGCCACCCTTGCCTCATGCTGTTGCCCCCCCACACCTCCACTCTCTGTCATTGTGCCCTTTTTCCTACTCTGTTTTTTGCCCCCTCCAGAATTTGTCATTGTTCCACTGTAAAACCTATGCTGCTGTTTGTGGCTGCTGCCGTCCACACACTCGCATTGGCCCTCGTGGCCTACTCCTTTTTTGGCACCTCCAAAATGTCATGTCCACGTCTCCTCATTGCTGCTGTGGCCCCTGCCGGACCTCCCACTTGTCATTTGCCACCTGTGGCCTACTCCTTTTTTTTTGTCCTCCAGAATGTCATTTTTCCACTGTCTGCCTCATGCTGCGTGTGGTTTCTGTGATCTCCCCCCTTTCTTTGGCCTTCTAGGGCCCTCTGTTTTTCCCACCTCCAAAGTCCTTTCCCTTTCTGACCTCATTGGCGTGGCTCTCCCCGTCCCTACACCCCTTTTCTTTGTCCCCACCGGGGGGTTTTTTTTTTCCCCTAAAACTTTTATTTTTGTTTTTGGGCCCCCCCTCCAGAGTTTGGTCATTTTTAAAAATTTTCCAGTCTCGCCCCTCTCGCTTCTGTTGAATTCTCCCCCAAACTGTTCTTTGGGGCATTTTGGGGGCTCCTGATTTGCTGCCCCCTCCTAATTTTCATTTGTGCCCTCTGTGGTTTGGCTGCAAGTGACCGCGTCTCACGGGAACACCCTGTGTTTTCCTTGTGTTCCCCCCCTCCCCACTCTATACGTTCCACTTGTTTTTTTTTCCCTTTCTTTTCACCTGTCAAAAGAATGGGAAGGTCAGATTGTTACCCAAAAGCGGGGAGTGGATACAAACACAGAAGACATCAAATACCCATTTCTGTATCTCTGTTTGGATAAACTCCTTTTTTTTTTTTGCCTTTAAAATATGATGGATTTTTTGCATGAAAGGGGACATGACGGATGAAAGGAAGGAAAAATGAAAAAGACGAAACGCAAAATTACTGCCAACACCCTCTCCACTCATTCGGGGGGGCCTCTACATGTAACAGCATTTAACAGAACAGGTATTGTCATATTTTGTGACAATTTAAAGCTCTGGCCTCATGGAGTGACCCCTGCTGTGATGTCCCATGTCCCCTTACTGTGCTGAGACCTCTGCTGGCTCCAGTAACCTACTACTGTGTTCTTTGACGCTATGGTAGGATCTTATCCCTCAGCTTGTTTTTTTCCAGCTGGCGCTGCCATGACTTTATCAGGCTGCATTCTTGATTCAGTTTTTTGGTCAGTTTTGCCTCCGTAAGTGCCCAGGGAATTTTAGAGTGAAGCGATTCTAAGAGCGGCGGCAGTCATGTGCGTGTCATACTAAAACACAGCATTGTATGAAGACCAAACCAAGCTCCCTCTGCATATTTAAGCATGGCACAACGTTCTACAGCACCCTACAGGCTCTGTGCAGCCTGGAAATAGCTGTTTTTTAACGCGATTCATCCCGAAGTAATTCGGACCGAAACAAATTTTGTCGGAAAATTCTGCGAAGTCGGCAAACCGAATTTTTGAGAAATTCGCCCATCTCTAGTTGTAATACTATTCTGTCATTTCAGTATCCCGATAGATACCTCCAATGTAGTGCATAGTAAGGTGTCGCATTGCTTGCCGCTTGACCCACATACCTGCTGCTGATTGACAGTTCTTTACCTATTCACGATAATATAAATTTGTTAATCAACAGTGAATGAAGAGCCACTCATTAAAGGGGTTTTGCCACGATGTAATGTTGACGTGGGATCCTCCAAAATGGGTATTTAATCACTTTTCTAAATATATGTGATTACAAAAAGTGAAGCCTGTGACAATTACAGCATTTCTCAATCCCCCTTAGTTACCTGAAAGCTTCCACTAGACAGGACCGAGGAGCTGACCCTTATTCCTCACTCCTTGCTCACCCCCTCCCTCTCAGCCCTGCAGCTTTCATGACTCAGCGGGATTTGTTGACATTCTCCCTGTGTTGATAAAGAGGTAAGTAACTTGCGTCCTAGCAAATCCCCTTTAAGAACTCATCACGAACCACAGACTTCCAGATTCATCAAGTAGGTTTTCTAAAACTATTATAAGTTATGAAATAAGCTACAGACCTCTGTAAAGAGTATGTCTGACACTATCTTATGCTGCTATGACAGGTTTCCTTTCAGTTCCTCTTTAGGTTATTTTCCACTATCTCTATGGGTCAGGTATAACTTAATTACATACTTTATAGAGTGTAATATTTTAAAGTATATTAATGTATACAAACACATTAAAACAGAGCAGATGTTTTATTTGCAGTATATAGATCTGGTTTACACATATTGTTATGATATTCTAGAACTTTTCACCTTGATACATTTTGCAGTTATTCTTAATAGATATTTTCTGTGCTCAGAAACTTCATAATACCTCCAGACCTTCCTATCTGAAAGCCCTCTTTAGCTAATTTCCTACTTTACAGCCTGTAATCAAATTCAGTATTTATAATGTCATTAGTTTATAGATTCTTTTCAAAAAACCTTGCAGGACATAACCTGCGGCTTTGGCATTGGACCATCTTCAACAGCTAAACAACTCATTCTGGAACGTTCGCTAAGGCTATTGCAGAATGAAAAGGAAGAGTCTAATAAAAGTCATCGCATAATGATGCGCCTCACAGATGTCATGATTGAGGTCATCTTTGATGTTTTTTATGATTGCACTGTGAGTGCATGTCAGCGCTATATTGGCCTCATGGGATTTTTATGGAGCTATTGTATTGACTTCTTAATAATAGAAGCTACCTGTTAACATTAACTTCAAAAATGTGTGTGACCAATGTCAACACCTCCTGTGTACCTGCAGATATCTTGCCTCTACAATGTCTCTTTTCTGTAATACTCACATGAAATACATCTCCACCTTACAAGGCATATTAGAGGATTTCTGTGCTTTATGACGATAGTGTTCATGTAACTACAGGACAAAAAAATTAACTCATATGGCCGAAAAGAAAAGTTATAAATTCCACAAGTTCCTTAACCTAGATGACAGTAAGTTGTAGTAATGCAAACATTGTTTAAATAGATGTCTGATTAGTGTGGTCCCAATGTTGACCATCTTCATTAAAATTTAAAGGAGATACACAGACGGCTGTATGAGGCACCTACCATTTGGGCACACTTTGGCATTTATCAGGAAGTGTACACAACATATATGTCTAATGTGCCCATAGAGGTTTATCTGCCAAATATATGCCAAGAGAGACCCTTGTATATCAGTCAGTTAAAATGCAGCTGTCTGGTACACATTGCTACATCATTTTTCAGCAGAGTACTAAATGTAGATCCTAGATGGGATATGAACAACATGCTCAACTACTTCCTATCTGATATACACAGTTGATATTATATCGGCTAATATCTAGAATAACTGCTGTGTGCAACACAAACAGAAGCTAGACAAGCTGAGAGTGACTCAATAAGATTCTGGTCGGTTGTCCTAGGTATCTAGATCCATGCTGACGGAAGTGCATCCCACAACTGCTGGAGGGTGCATGAGGAAGGACTCATAGGAGACAACAGTGGAGCTCCCATAGATGCTCTGTTGTGTTCAAGTCTGTGAAATTAGGAGTGTGTAAAAATAAACGAGGATGTTGGTAGAGGGGAGATATGGGGTATCTTGTGGCAGCGGCAGAATGTGCCCACCCATTGTCCGTGGTAAGCACTCGCACCCCCAGGTTCCCCTGTATCAGCAGAGGGGGTGTATGGGGTGAACTTGCCATTGCCCGGAGCAACTACCCTTACCTCCAGGTTCCCCTGGTATTCTCAGGTCCTTTTCGTATTACGGGGAGAGGTGTGGTGTGGGACTCTGTAGTGATAGGATGGTGCACCTTTATCAATAACAGCAGATGACACAAGTATTCTGGAGAACTTCAGGTTTTACTCACAGTACTTATCTTGTGGACGTTACATAGTTATGAAGCAAGGCACATGCCTCTTAAACACATTTTAGATCTTCTTTCTCAGGACACTTGGCGACTCTCTCAACCCCTTTTTGGTTCCGACCCAGTCCAGCTGTGCAAGATGCTGGCACTGGCGCTGACCCCCGTCCCAGCCCAGTTGTGCAAGGTGCTGGCGCCTGGCGACACAGGACACACTTTGTCCACTCTATGGGTCCTTTGATTTTTCCGGCAGTCCCCCAAACTGCCGACCTGTAATTCTGGGTTGTCTCACTCTCTTCAGGGTCCACTCTGTCCAGATCTCCACTTTCTCTGTGTCAGTGCCTGCTCAATCTCAAGTATAGCAGTGAGTCAGTCTGCTCTCTTCTACCTCGGTCTGCCCTGTCTATTGGCGCCTGGATAAATAGGGGTCCCCTTAACTTGCTGCTTTCAACTAGAACTATATACAGCAACCATATTTATACTCCTCACTACTACGGGCTGAGAGCCTCCCTCCTGTCTGCCTGACCTCCAGCTCCACCCCTTCAGCTCTCCTGATTGGCTGCTTGCCCTAACAGTCCCAACTGTCACTCTGACTCTCAACTGTCACCAACTGCAGCTTCCCCCTCAAGCCCGCCATCCCACTCCCTGGTTTCCCACGGCAACCCACTACCGTCAACATCCCAACACAAGCACAACTCCTTATAAGTACAAGTTAGGACTTGGAAATCTTGGTCATGCTCTTGCAAGCAGTGTTAGTCATAAATTCTAGCCAGGTGACATGTTGCATTGTCTTGCTACAATATCCCATCCACCCCAGAGAAGATAACTAGCTTGTAAAGGTTTACATGATTTGTAAGGGTGGAATGATACCCAAATTGGTTGAGAATGCCTTCTACATGAATGAGTGACCACCATAGACTGCTACACAAACCTTCCCCAGTCCATAGCACTGCCACTACCAGCTTGTCGTCTTGTTACAGGGTGTTTGTTCCCTAAAGTTTCTCTATCCATTTGATGAAGCACAAAATTGACTCATCAGGGAAGGCAACCATTTGGCAATCAGTGGAGGTCTATTTCCAATACTGCTATGAAAATGCAAACTTTTTCAGGAGATGCATCTTCATTAGAAGTGGCCATCCATCTGCTTCAGAGCCCCATACACAGTAGGGTTGGCTAAACTGTTTCTGTGAGACCCATGCCTTATTGTGGAGGTGAGCTGTAGTGTCTCGGTCCGCCCTCATACACCTTTGCAGCCAATGTTTTCATCTCACAGCAATGACATGTTGTGCTTCCTAATTTCCACGTTGTTTCTTCACAATGGTGACATCTGTCCACACCCTATGCAATTTTACCACAGTAGCAGGCAAAAAGTTCAACTGGGCTTGGCCAGAAAGCCAATAATCATCCTTTTTTGCAACTCTGATAAATTTCAGCTTTTACCTATGACAGTCTATTATACACCTAATATACCCACCAAAATAACTCAACACGCGTGACTTCCATCATGAGCTATGCACTGCTGATATCGAAAATAGGAAGCGATCATTATAATGTGACTTAACTCTGTTTATAACAAGATTTTTTGTTTCCGGTCCATGAAGAAAACATTTTCTTTTTTAAGTGTCCCATGTCCTGCCATCTAAATATTAGTCTTTATATATATATTCCTGTGGCTATTTTGATGCATTTGTGATTCAGGATCTGTAAATACAGTATTTGCATCATATGGTTTTCTGGATACATCTCAGAGCATTTGTTTGATGCAAAATAGACGCTGGCACATTACATTTTTGTGTTCCTTGTTTCCTTGCTTGTGTACGGCAATCAAGAGTTTGTTATACGGGAAGAAACAGCATTGCAGTGTAGATAACCTAACAAATTCAAAAGAGAGAAAACGCTTGTTTCGGGATTTGTTGTAGAATAAGCTATTGTACAATAACTTTAACATTCTGGAAGCTGTGTGATGGTTTTTGACAGACATAGCTGAAAATAGTGGAGGAGGCTCCCCAGAAAATAAAAGTGCTGGCTCATGCCACAGCCTGCTCTCTCAATTTAAGACTAGAGGTTCTGGGGCAGGTTTACATCTTTGAACCTTTAACCCTTGGGCCAATCTTCACTCTATTATTTTATAAAAATTACAACCAAAGTCGCCATCCTATTCTTTTCTTTTTTCTGAACTCAACTCAAAAATTCATTATGGAAAACCATAATGAATCCAAAATATTAAAAGTGATTTGTCTCTATAATACTAATATGAAGACATTAGCAGCATTTACTTACAATGTAAAATGATCATAACTCCAATGATCTACACAAGCTCTTAAAGATTAAAAGATAAAAATCACAAACAGTAAAAAAAAATTCAGAAATGGTTCGCAAACCTGAGTGTTGCTCCGATGGAACTTAATGAGCTTTGTGCTCTTTTAGAAGTAAAGTAGTAAAGTCACCTTGGGCCAACACAGTAGTATTGGTATCATATAACAGTAGAATTTAACAAGGCCTTGAAAAATGTAAAATATAGCTTCTAATTGGGCAGTGCTTGAGTAGATTTGTCAGATAAGCCAGTGCTTTGGACACATTTAATTTACTATGTATTTCATTACTCCAATTACATAATTTTTTTATATTCATCCCTTACTATAACCCGTCATTGTAGTATTCTGTATTAAGGACAGGCGTAAAGGGTTATGCCCAAAATAGCAGCGGATATGCTAAACATTTCTACATGGCATATCCTGTAAATAAAAACCACAGAAACTCCACTTAAGATAAAGTAGGAGGAGACAACCTACTGGAGATACATGGAGCCTGGATATACCAAAAATTATATAGAACACCAAACCCCCAAAAAGTGGTAAAATCCTAGGAAAAACTAAAACTTAACTTTTATTAAATTACATAAATGAGATATAAATAGACGCTCACAAAAAACATCCTAAACTATCAAAAATATCTATCCCTACCAATTGACCACTACCTAACCAGAATAATTGGGGAAATCGCCCTGATAAGGGCGTCCCCAAACACGTACCTCCTGCACTACACCCTAAGGACTAAAGCTAAAATAAGCTCCGAAAAGAAGAATGATATACTCCTATTATTCTAAATATAATACATCCCATTAAACATGAAGCAATAAATGCTAGGTACAAAATATAAAGGGTAATAGCAGCAAATGACCCCTGTAACCCTACATGTGCGATAAAAACAAAAAGCTATGTCCATACACAAATATATGCTGGAAGTCCAAATATGGGACTAACCTGCTCTGGGAACCCCTTGACGTGTTGGGAGGTGAGCTTAATACAATCTTTGATCAAATACTGTAAACTAAGAGTCCCAGGTTTTTCATATTTTCCTTAGCTGTAAAGCATTTCCTATATTTCCTATATAAACCCTTGAGGTTTTACTTAGCCTTTAGTGTGCCACTGATTTATGTATTAGATGTATGTCTTGCCTTTCAGTGTGCACCTATGCTTACGTTTTCAAAATATTTAAATTTGAGTGCACAGCCTTTAAAATGTATAGTCTATTTGGGAGATGGCAATCCATTGGCTTGCTGCACTCAACCACCTATATAAATTGTGCAGGTTAACTCAATTGCAGGTTCCTATCACTCCTGGGGAATGGCGTCTGAATGGACCCTAGTAAGGTAACATGTTTTTAGTGTAGGGACTCACCTGCTCTGGGAACCCCTTGACGTGTTGGGAGGTTGAGCTTAATACAATCTTTGATCAATACTGTAAACTAAAGTCCCAGGGTTTTTCATTTTTCCTTACTGTAAAGCATTTTCCCATATTCCTATATAAACTTGAGGTTTTACTTAGTCTTTAGTGTGCCACTGATTTATGTATTAGATGGAAGTCCAAATATGAACATCCAATACCTTCCGACGCGTTTCCCCTCACAGATATTTGAGGTTCATCAGGGAGAAGAAAGTGTACAGAAAAAAACATAACACATATAGCAGATATAACGGACTCACGACTCTGATAATATAGTCAGTGGAATGAGGAAAGGCAGAGTCCTGAGATAGTGTAAACAGGATCTCCGAGTCCACCGGTACAAAGGATAGCCAGGGTGATAGTGGACAATGAGCAGACACAGGAAGGGGTTTAAATACTAACCCCTAATTAGGTAAAACGCGAATGCAGATGTCCATTATCAATGATAACACAAGCAATGTTCATATTTGGACTTCCAGCATATATTTGTGTATGGACATAGCTTTTTGATTTTTTCGACTGTATTTTTAGGG
>JAODAL010054093.1:0-24849 GCA_025379985.1 Phyllomedusa bahiana | reverse complement strand
TTTTTCTTTTTTTCTTTAGATGTAGTAGGGCGGGTTGTTTAGGTTCCAGTGTGGGGGCCCCCTTATTGGGGCGATTTCCCCATTTTTGAGGCAGACAGGTCTTTGATAGGGTATATTTGAGGGTGTCTTTTCGTTTTCTTTCTCAATTCTTATTTTTTTTATTAAAAGTTATGTTTATGTATCTTTATTCTAGGTGGTTATACCTGTAGTTGTTTTGGTTCCTTTTTAAATATGTAGAAAGAAGGTGGGCCAGCCCTTTGAGCTTACCCGTTGTTCCAAGGTGCCCCAGGGCTGGTGATGTCTGGGCTGTAACTACGGTCAGGCCGTCATGTCTTTAAAGGGCCCCATTGGTAAATGTGCTCCTGCCGGCACACCAACAATTGGACAGGAGACGCCGTTTCCCCTCCATGTTGTCAAATGGGGCTCCTGGCAATGTCCCCCTCCCCTCCCCCAACCCTCTTAGCTCCACAGTATGCTCCATCATACCACATGTGTGGGGCCCACAAGCGGTGTCACGAAGTTCTACACCTGGCTTGCCTCGGCGAACAAAGTCATACAGGGGAGGAACTGCTCCGCGTCACGCAGCAAGAAATCGATGTGTGGCTTTTCTCCGCGCCAACTGCAAATCGGAAACCATGGTGGGAAAATGGGAGGAACATGGTGTCCGCGTTGCACCGAGGAGGGATGGTCCATGCATGGCGCACGTGTTCAATCTGGTTGTGAAAAGGTTGCTGAAGTTTCCACCGATCTTCAGAAGTTTCGGGAAAATGGCCAGGAACCCCTCCCCCCGATTGCAGGGGCAGACGGCCTCCCCAACACACTCTGATATGCGATGTTTCCACCCGTTGGAATTCCAGCCCTGCACATGTTGGACCGACTGTATGAACAGAAAAAGGGCCCATTAACGATTTTTTGATGATCCAGGCGGACAGGAGTCCCTCCCCTGTGTAACTTTGATGTCAGCCAGGGGGCGGGCTCATGCGTGACACCTCCCGTTTGTGAGGCCATTCGAGGAGGCGACGTTATTTGTCAGTCGCCAATACTACGGGATGAATAACTCATTCCATGCTTATGTCCTGGAACAGATTGCTGAAAATCTGTCTGGGCGGGGGATGGCGACGTGGCGACTACATTCACGGCCACATGAGTCCGGTGGGGACTGAAATGGAGGAGGAGGAGGAGGCATTGGAGCAGAAGCATTGTTTGGTGCAGGGGGTTTTCTACCCAGGTGACAAGAGAGGAGGAGCAGGAGCAGCTGGAGGGGGTATTGGAGTGGGGAAGATGAGGCAGAGGGGCCGCAAGCCCCGTGGCAGTTTACAGTGGGGAGGGAGGCGGGGGAGCCCCTTTTGGAGTCACTTGTGCAGAGGGCCCCCACAGCATGTGATTTGCTGGCTAGTGACACCCGAATAGTCCCCACCCGGGCAGGGGATGATTTTCTGGCTTCCACCCTTTGGACCCTCGCTACCGGTCCAAAAAGGGACCCTTTTTTCCCCAGTCTGGAGGGAGGAAAATAAAATACTATAGGGAAACCCCTCCGTGTAGTTGGCCCTGCCTTGTGCGGCATCGCCCTCCTTGACAGGTCTGACGGGGGGGTTTTTCAGCATCAGTATACTCCCGCGGTGCTGGGGGAGGTGGGGGTAGGAGCGACCAGCCCCCTCAGCAAAAACCTAAGTCTGGAATCATGATGAGCAGTTCCTTACCCGCCTATGAGGAGGGCAGTCGCCAGCAGGGACCTGAACCAACGGTGGTGGCCTACGGGCAGGTTGCCACCCCCGTTAGAAGATCCGCTGGACTTTTGGGCGCCAAACTGGATGTGTGGCCCAAATTTGCCGAGTTTGAGTGGAGAACTGTCCCGCCGACCCCGTAGTGTGGCATCAGAGCGGTGTTCAGTGCGGCGAGGGCCATCGTTACCCAAGGAAAAACCCGCTTGTCCACCGGGAATGTGGAACGCTGACCTTTGTCAAGATGAATCAGGCGTGGATCGGCCAGGATTTTCACACACCAATGCCTTAGGCGTCAGACTACATCAGCCATGACGCCTCACCCAAACTGTGAGAAATGAGTCTGGGTTCAAATTACCTGCCTCAGCCACTATTCTGATGCCGCCACATGCCTGATGTCACACATCTGCTGCCAGTTTCTCCATCTGCCTACCACCATCTTTACCAGGGACTGGTTTTGCCACCTTTTGCTGCCGTGACCTCCACACTATGTCATTGTGCCACTCTGTGGCCTACTACTGTTTTTGCCACCTCCAGAATGTCATTGTGCCACTGCCTGACTTCATGCTGCTGCAACCGTGACCTCCACACTGTGTCATTGTGCCACTCTGTGGCCTACTCCAGTTTTTGCCACCTCCAGAATGTGTTTGTGCCACTGTCTGACCTCATGCTGCTGTTGCCGTGACCTCCACATTGTGTCATTGTGCCACTCTGTGGCCTACTCCTGTTTTGCCACCTCCAGAATGTCATTTTGCCACTGTCTGACCTCCTGCTGCTGCTGCCGTGACCTCCACACTGAGTCATTGTGCCACTCTGTGGCCTACTCCAGTTTTTGCCCCCTCCAGAATGTCATTGTGCCACTGTCTGACCTCATGCTGCTGTGGTTACCGCCGTCACCTCCACACTCTGTCACTGATGGTGCCATTTGAGCCCTCAGCTTGTTTTTCCAGCTTTTGCTGCCATGACTTTATCAGGCTACATTCCCGCTTCAGTTTTTTGGTTTAGTTTTGCCCTCTTAAGTGCCCAGGGAATTTTATAGTGAAGTGATTCTAAGAGCGGCGGCAGTCATCTGCGTGTCATGCTAAAACACAACATTGTATGAAGACCAAACCAAGCTCCATCTGAATATTTAAGCATGGCACAACGTTCTACAGCACCCTGCAGGCTCTGTGCAGCCTGGAAATAGCTGCTTTTTAACGCGATTCGTCCCGAAGCAATAAGCTATTTGTTTATTTTAACTAAACAAACAATTTCATCATGGATTTATTGATTTCCCTATTTCTCACCACCACTTAACAGTAATATTATTGACATGTAAAATACTTGAAATTAAGCAATTTAAAAACATGTACATAAGAAGTACAATAAGTGAGAATAAACTATTACTGTGAATAGTATCAATAAGTAGGTTGACTATGCCAGTCATAATGTTTGACTGCAAGAAAAATAGCAATTAATTCCTATTGATAGCTTGAACTAGACAAAAATTTATCTCTTTTGTCCTGTCTTTTAGTCGTGAGGAATTTTCCTGATGACGATACTTAAAATTGTATATATTCCATGTACTGGGAACATGGCTCCCGGGTGTTAAATACTTAACAAATACTAAAATCAGATCACATAGAAATGTTAAGCAAATCCAAGACATACACTGGCCAACTGTCCAAATACAAAATGGTAAGTTCACCATTCTGCGCGAAATGGGTTCAACATAGATTTGAATTATGTTCATACTAATTAGGATCATGATAGAAAATACACTGAATTTAACAAATAATTCTAACCAGTCTTTGACTAATATTCTTTTCTTTAGAACATAAGATCCCATTTGAACTCCAATCATGTAAATTCCGACATAACCAATTACAGAGAATATTCCTTCTCTGTTTGCATTAAGAAAACCGAGTCTTGTGCCTTTCTCATCACTCCCATACAGGATGAAAGACTTTAAATTAGTTGTTTCCAGGACTATTTGATAACTGAAAATAATGACTGTAGCCACAATGCTGATTTTTTGTGCTGAAATTAAAGTCAGCAGAAATGTTGACAACACCCTAACAAGTGCCAATGTGAAAAAAAAGTTCCAGTGAACGCCATACTTCGATACATGTTCATGATAATCTACTGCTTTCACACTGATAAGTCGTCCAAGTCCAAGAAAAACTAATGGCCACACTGCAATAAGTTGTTTTTTTACTTGGTGAGATGTAGACGTTTGATCTCCATGTTGTGCTCTAGCTTCTGGGGAAATAAGAGCATTTGCAAAAGTAAAACCTCCCACATCAAGATCCATTACACCAGTACCATATGTTTCTGTTTTAGTGTAACGTCTTGGAAACATAGGAAAATCCACAGCTAAAATGGAAATTGCAGTCAGCAAATTAATAAAAACACGAAACGATGTTACAGATGGCACATTCCGGTCTTCAATCTGTATGTTTAAAAAGGACTGGCAGACATTAAGAAGAGACGCATTTTTGGGTTTTAAGCCCTTTTCTGTTTTATAGGGTGTAAAAAAAAAAAAGGGAAAAATTTTCTGAAATAAAACCACCAATAGGTTTTTTAAAAAAATCAGAGAGGACTGTGCAGGACAATACCTGTGGAAGCATAAAAGAAAAAATTTAAAAGGAAAAAAGGGAAAAATTTTTTCCCAATGTTTTAAATATTACCCCCAATCTTTTGTAAAGGAAAAATAAGTAAAAAAACCCCTGAGAGGGTTTGAAAAGGGGGGGTTTTATTAACCCTTTTAAGATCTTGTATGCGGGTTTCCCATTGAGGTTCCTTACAAATGATTCTTTTAGGTACTTTTCAGACATCTTTTAAAAAATAAAAGAAATGAAAAAGGACTTAAATATACTTTTTTTAAAAAAAATAATGCTTTTTCCTATATATATATTATTTAATATTTATGTAATAAAAAAACAACATTATCAAAAGTTACCTTTTTTAACAATAGTTTTGAACATTGGTGTCTTCTAGCATTTAGCAAAAAATAAATGCCTTGAAATTCAAATATACCCCTTTTTCGCAGGAGGGTTCCCTTTTTTAAAAAAGGTTTTTTTGTTAGTTAAAAAAAAAACAAAAAAAAGAGCAAAGCACCCCAAAAAAAAATTTTTAAAGGGGTTGTCAATCTTTTTATCTTTTTTTTTAACTAGAAAGCAGATGCCCATGATTTTAAAATGCAGTCTGGGGAGTAACTTTAAATTTTTTCATGGCTTTTTTTAGAAACTCCCCAATGCAAGAGTAAAGTTTTTGGGCGTTGGGCTTCTAGGGAAAAGGCGGGCGGTTTTTTTAACTTTCCTGTTTTGGGTGGCTTTAAAACCAGAAATTCCAATGGTGCTGTATATACAGCTCGCCAGATGCCTTTAGGTTTCCTGTTCATGGTGGTAACAGGGATCGGTAACTGTATGGGAATTCTGGAGGTGGTTTCCACTGGACCACCCCGGCCCCAGGGCCCGTACCCCTACCAGGGAGGGGAAATCAAGGGTGGGCCCCGGGTTTTTCCCCAGGGGCCAAAAAGGCCCACTCCCAATGGGGGGGTTCCCTGCGGGTGGGGCCCAAGGGTGCGTGGAAACAGGAACGGAGAAGGTTGTGAGGACAGGGGAAGGTCGGGACAGGGGTTTGGTTCGTGGACGGTAGTCAAGAAAGATGGTCGGGGCCCAGGCGGCAAGGTTGGGTAGCGGTAGATTTTAGCAGGGGTCGGTACACAGGAAGGAAATTTCAGGAACGCTCAGACACTTTCCCCATGGGCATGAACACCAAGGACCCAGCGAGGGCCGGCAGGGAAGTGATGGACTAAATAGGGCGTGCCGGAAATGAAAAAATTACGGGCCACTCCCCCTTTAAATTCAAATTCCGAGCCGCGGCCCCTAGGGGGGGGAGCTACGTGCGGGCAGGAAGCACCCTGAGCAGGAGGGGGCCCGGGAAAGTGCATGCCGGGGGGGGACGGGGAGGCGAGGGACCCAAAACCCGACGTGGGGGGACGGGCTCCGCTCGGTGCAGGAGCACGGGCGGCCTGCGACCCGGGTCGTGGTCGCAGGGGGGGTCCGTGCTTTTCCCCCCCCCCCTTGGGCTCCCCCCCTTTACTGGTTTGGGGAAAAATCTCGGGTGAGACTCGGTTAGGAGTTCTCCTCGGCCCCAGGACTTCTTCGGGCCAAACCCCCCTCCGTCACAAGAAGTATCGTTTCCCCCTAGTTCTTTCAGCCAGAATCCCCCTTGACTCGAAGACTTTGGGCGCTCACCCCCAGACGGAGGAGGAGGGGCCCTTCGGAAAAAAGGGTTTAAGGCCCAGAGGTTTAAAAAGGAGAATGAAAGGGTTTGGGGAAATTTCTCGGGGAAAGGGAGCCGGGTTTTTTGCTACCGGTTTGATGCGGTGATGCCCTCAAGGGTCCCGGGAAAACGGGGGGTCCCAGTTTGTGAGAGGGCATTTTTAAGGGACATATCTAGATGAGAGCCCCCTTTTTCACCTGGGGAGAAACCCCGGGGGAGGGATTCTTTCTTTCCGCTTGGGGATTTTCATGCGCTCGGCCGCGGGGAGCGGGCGGGTTTGGGGCCAGATGGCCTTAAGTTTTAAACCCAGTCGTCCCCCGCCGGGACCTCGGAGGAGGTTCCCAAGGGGGAGAGGGGGGGGGGGATGAAGCCATACACATTAGAAGGGGGGGGCCCCCCCCCCGGACCGGACTAAAGGGGTTATGGAGAATTTCGCCACGGCAGTAAATTGGCCCAATTTTTTGGCGTGCCGAGCGAAATGAGAGGGGTAGCAACCCAAGACTTGGTTGACCCTCCAGGGCCCGTTCGTCTGTGGTGGTACCCGGAAGAGAAGTCGAGCTTCACTTAAAGTTGGTTGCACAGAGCTCGCCAAACCTGGAGACAAATTGAACCCCCCGGTCCGAGAAATTTTTGCTGAGGGGGCCCATGGAGCCGGAAACAGGTGAAGAATAATAGCAGCGGGAGGCAGATGGCACCCCGGGGCAACGGGAAAAATTGCGCCTTTTGGAAAGCGATCAGTAATCACCCAGTAATGGTGTTCCCAGACGACGGAGGGGACGGTTATAAAGTCCATCGAAATGTTGGTCCAGGGTTGAGGGGGAAAAGGGGAAGGGGCCCCAAATAGGTGCCGGTTGTGCGTGGCGTCTTGTTCCGGGCACGGAGTCGGAAGAGCCGAACCCCTTGAACCCTTCTCCAGTTGGCCCCCCAATAAAAAAGGGATTTTGGTGGAAGGTTCTTGGGGGGCGCCGGGAGGGCCAGCCACCAATGGCAATTTTCCCCCCTTTTAAAGAACGTCTGGGGAGCAGGAAGCCAAAAGTTTCCAGAAGGGACCTTCGGAGGTCCACTGGAGCAGCCGGATGAGCGTTCTGGGGGGTGATGTGTTCAGGGGGGGCTTTTTCACCCCCAGCGGACCCCGGGAGAGGGCTCAGCTCTCACATTCTTTGGCTGGCCTGAAATGGATCTAAAAGTCAAAGGGAAAGAAGCGCCACTGGCTGGCGGGGGTTTAAAAGTCGCTGAGCAGTCTGCAGATTTGGAGGTTTTGTGGTCCGAGTAGTACGGAGGGGGGAAAAGGGCACTAGCAGAAAAACGCCCTCCTCCGGGGCCAAATTGATGGCCAGTAGCTCCGGTCCCCAATCGTGTTGTTCCTCCAGGTGAAGAGAAGTTTTGGAGAAGAAGCCGCACGACACAGTTTACCCGTGGCCTTTTTGTGAAGGACTGCTCGGCCCCACGCAAAGATCCCCCTCCAGAGTAAAGGGGTTTGCGGGGGGGTCGGACATGCAAGGATAAAGCGTAGGAAGGCGGTTTTGAGTTTCACAAACCCCCCTCGGCCTCAACGGCCCAACGGGTTTCAATTGGCTTGTTTTTTGGGTGGGGGCCCCTATGGGGGCCACCAGGTAGAGAAGTGCGGGAGTTGGCGATAATAATTGCAGAAGCCCAAGAATCGCTGGATAGCCCCCCCAGCCCCACGGGGCGTGGCCCCTGCAATACGGCAGACAGTTTGAGGGTCCATCGTTGGCCTTGGTCAGAGATGAAAACCCGAAACGGGGGGGTGGTCTGATGGGGAAAAAGGATTCCCCAGTTGGCATACAGGTGGTTCTCCCCGGGGACGTCTTAGTATAGACGGACATGGGGTGGGTGGGTCTCGAGGTCAGGGGAGAACACAGTATGTCTCGAGGGGGAGCAAAACCCCCGGGAGGAGGAGGCCTGAAAACGTCTTCCGGCCTGAAAAACGGTGGGGCATTTAAGAGTCGAAGGGCATCACCAGGTTCTCGTGTGCCCATCCCTGGTGTTTAAGGCCCTCTTCCTTCATCGCCCTTGCGGATTCGGCCAATTTTTTAGGCCCTCCAAAACCAATTGGGGGAAATTCTTTGGGCCCTTTCAGGCGATCAAAAATTTTTCCTGTCGCGGCAAGGGTAAAGGTTCTTTACCCTGTCTTGTTAAGCCCCGGTAGTCAATGCGGGCCCTAAGGTACGTCCTTTTCTTCCGAAAAAAGAACCCGGCCAGCGGGAGACGAGATTCCCGGATGAACCCCTTTTTGAGATTTCCTGGGTGTATGACATGGGTTGGGTCTCGGAAAAGACAGAGGGGGCTCGGCCCGGGGAGGACTGGTACCGGCAAAAAAGTCGATGGGCAATCGTTTTTGGGGGGGATGCGGGGAAGATCTTGGTTTTCTCTGGAGAACAAGGCTATCCAGATATTGGGCGGGAGCCGGGCGCGGCCCTGAAGGGGTTAAGCGAGAGAGGGAAGCACCGGGCGAGGGGGCCACCAAAAAAACCCCCCCGACGTGGGACCCAACGAAAAACCCCCCAGAAAGCCATCAGGATAGGAGGTGGAAACCTAGCCAGGGAGTCCGAGGAGGACGCCGACGGGAGCGAGGGGAAACAAGAAAGGGGATTTTCTTATGAGTGCCCCCCAATGGGCGACCCGTGGGTTTTTGACGAACTGGATGGTGTGCTAAGCAGTCCCCGTGACTGATGGGTGACAAGCGGTTTCTCCAGACGTCCCTGGAAGCCGATAACCCTCATTGGGCTGGTGGAGAATTCCCGGGGGAGCCCGAATCCAGAAACGCCGGAACTGGAATGTGTCCAGACTCTGACACGACCTGCACAGGCATAACAGGCGTGGAGGGGGGAGGTTGAACTAGGAATGCCCTCCCCCAGATTCCCAGGTGCGGGGGTTTCCCCCGCCTTTGGGGGGTTGGGAAATTCCCCCGAAAAATGTCTGGGCTGCCACAGTAAAGACAAAGTTCAGTTGTTGCCCTGGGCAATTTTTGCTCGAGGGCGAGGCCCGATTTAATCTGCTGGGCTTCGGGGGTGTTGGAGGGTGTGGCGCGGAGGCCCCCGGGCACCGGTGCCAGGCAAGGAAACCCGGGGGAGGTTGGGTGACTGCGTTTTTGAGAAACTCCTCCTCCCGTTCAATGAAGGTTTTTTCGATGGGGTCGCCAACCGGATCAAGTCGTAAGGGGGGGCGGGAGGGTCTTGCGGGCCAAAACGTTTTTTTAACTCGATTTAGAGTCCCTTCTTGGAGTGCACACAGGCGGCCTGTTCCATGTCAGTTCAGAGGCCAGCGTACGGATTTTCACCAGTAGTTCCTACAGACAGGTCCCCGGGGTAGGTTTAGGGGGGGGTCTCACGGGGGGCACGGGCTGGTTCCTGAAGACGTTGCGGAAAACCTGAGGAACGCTGTGATCCGCCGTCACCCGGTCATCTCTGTCCCCATAGGGGTGTTTGCCCTGCCGGGCCTTCCCGGGGGAAGGAGGCGACCCCGAAAACCCCTTCGCAGTTTGGAAAAGGGCTGGTCGGTCATAGCTCCCCGTGCAAGAGCAAGGGTATAAACCCCCTGCTAGTTTGGGTACCCCTGAAAATTTGGGTGGGGTGACAAACGAAAGCTTGGGTCCCCTGGGTCACCGGAACCGTGAGGCAAAGGGAAAGACTGGAGTGGCGGTGGCTGCTGTGGCCGGTGACGAGCGCTGCACCAAGGAGGAGAGTTTTCTGACTGCTGGTTTCTGGCAATTGTTGCGAGCTTGGCGGACGTTGGTTGATGTGGCAAAACTTGGCACGGGTACCTTGGGGGTCCATGGCGGTCCTACTGTACGATTTGGGGTGGATCCCTGGCCCCGAGGCGATGGGGTAAGCCCCCCCCCTACCAGGGAGTGGAATCTAAGTGGGGCCCGGTTTTCACCGAGCCGCGGGAAAACGGGATGGTTTGCTGCGGCGGGTGTCCCCAGGTCATACCACTGGGGGGTTTCCTGGGTGGCGGCCAGGGTGGAAGGGGCGGAAAAGCAAAGGGAGGCTCGAGCGAGGACAGGGGAAAGGGCAGGCAGGCGGCTTTGGTTGTGGCGGTGAAAAACGAGGGGCGGGGGCGGCGGCAAGGTTCGTGCGGTCGTAGCGAGGGTCGGTACAAGGAAGGCAATCAGGAACGCTCAGGGAAAACTTTCCCATGGGCTGAAAAACCGGGATCGGCGAGGGCCGGCAGGAAGTGACGGATAAATAGGAGCGTGCCCCGGGAATGAAAACCCAAATTTCCCGGGGCACTGCCCCTTTAAAATTCAAATTGCCAAAGGCGGCCCCTAGGGGCGGAGTACGCGCCGGGACACGGAAGCGCCCGAGAGGAGCGTGGCCCGGGTAAGTGCATGCCGGCGGGGACGGGGAGGCGAGCGGACCCCGAACCCGACGTGCGGGACAGTGGTCGCAGGGGCGTCCGTGACAGTAACTGCAGGAGTTAGTGCTGGAAGCTGCTGTAACTGGGGCTAATATTCTAGTCCCAATTACAGGGGAAATCCACAAAAAAAGTAAAAAAAAAAATATCAAAATGGTACCCAGACGTCGTTTACTTAACGTCTAGAGGGCCACAGAGTGTAAAATAAAACACACACACACAAAAATGAAAAAAAATACTAAAAGCCCAAACTGCTTTTACCTTCGCCAACACTAAAACTTTATATCACCTATATAAAACATCTGTAATGGAAAAGTGTCAATTACGTAACTGATTTTAGTGTAAAACTAAAGCCTTACAAATCCTAGGAAAAAACGCTAACAAATTTGTAGAATAATTGAGTGCATGAAAGCATTGTGGTATTCAGATCGGTATATCCTAGAGAAAATTAAAATGTGCTTGGTCAGGAACCAGTTAGTTTTAAGCTACTGCTACATAATAAAACTCTCCTTTCCACTCACCACAGTTCAGGAGTTGAAACGGCCATTGGAATACCCTTGTTGCTGCTGTGAACAGTAAACGACCACTTCACCCAATCAGTGGCTACCGTGGTCACATCATTCCCTTTTAACTTCACCGCTCAGCGGTGAATGGCATGTGAGTGGCGATGGAACTGCATAAGACTGCTGAAGTCACTGATGGGGGGTGTTGGTCTTGTGCCGTTCACAGCAGCTGTCGTAAACGTACACGGGAGTGAGGGGGGGGGGGCACTGCTGGCAGTGTCTGTACTAGAATGGTGGAGAGTGGAAAGATTGTTTTTTTTGTTATATTACACAATAGTACCTTAAATCAAAAAGTGAGAAGCAGTTGGACAACTTCTTTAAACATTACATCACCTAAATCAGTAAAATCATGGCATTACTGCAACTTATAGGCGGTTTCAATGTAGAACTATAGAAAATAAAGGCGCTAAGAGCCATCAGACTAATAAAAAAAACTAAAAAAGTCTACACAGCAGGGGCGTCGCTAGGCAGTATCATTCGGGGCAGAAGCCCCGGGGGAAAATCCTTCTGCCCCGAATGATTAGTCTCCTCACTCTCTCTGCTCGCTGCAGTGAGAAGCTCCGCCCACCGCCAGAGCTTCACCACTCTCAGGGAGCAGTGAGAGCTGCCCCTCTCCCCTTTTTTGCTCCCTGCTCAGCCCCCCCCGGAGCTACAGCACCTACGCAAAGGTTTCCCTGCCTCCCCCGCCGGCTCCTGCAAGATGCGGCCCCTCACTATGGAAACCAGAACGAGCTTCTGGTTTCCCCAAGTCTTCCGAGTGCCCAACGCCCCGGAGCTAGGCCCAGTGACGTGCCCTGATAAGGTAGTCATGCGGCAGGTGGAGGGCTATGCCCCACCCCAAGTCTTACTCATTATGGCCCCGTGTCACAGAGGGACGTTATTGTTTTTATAACATAGGGACAGGTTCACAAAAATAAACACGTTAAATATTTGGGTGGTATTTCGTTCCCGTTGGTATATTGCAGTATATATATTTATTTACACATCACCACTTATGTTCTTTTATAACACACACCACCCACACCAAACAACCCCCAACCACAAAGTACTTCACACGGGGCAGTTATACTCAAATGTAAACCCCAAAAAGTATTTAATGTTATACTGCCCGTGTGAAGTAATGTTAGTTTTGGGGTAATAAAAATTTATATATAAATTATATATATTAAAATTTTTTATAAGAGTGGGGGGTGTGTTTTATATAAAATTTTTTTGTAATATACACAAGGAAAAGTTTTACACATGTCCAATATTTACCTGTGTGTTGCATTTGTGTATTATGCCCTTTTGGTTAACGGAGTAGGTATCCATCTTCAGTGAGAAATCTGATGTATTAAAGTGGTCAAAAAGTAAAAAGTGAAAAAAAAAAAAACACAAAAAAAACACATTATATAACCTTTTTCCCCTTTACAAATGCTTGTCAATGAAAAATTGTAAAAAAAAGTACATATTGGCATGACCGTGTGCGTTTTAAACCCTGTGCTATAAAACTGATATTTTACCCCCTCATGAACACTGCTAAAAATTTAAAAAAAAAAACAACATTTTTGTTCTCACCCACTGTGTAAGAAATTGGAATAAAAAGCAACCAAAAAGTCCCGTGAGCCCCAGAACAACACCAATAAAAAAGCTATGGCTATTAGAAGAAAAAAAATGGAAAACAGCTGTTGTTATTTAGGAGTTAAACTACATCACCACATTTTACCGGATTTTTCAGACTATTTAAAAGGCACTTTTGTGCCCCTAAATTTGGGAAGAAAAATGAGGGTGCAACCATTATTTTGAATTCAGCAGGAGGTAGGAGTGGGACAAAGCTTTTAAGGCCGTGGGCTGGGAGAAATGGGGTATGTTGTCCCAGAGACCACCGTAAGGGAGTCAAGAGCAGAGTCTCTGCTGTGGAAGGGTAGCGGCGGGGTTTAATTAACCCCTTCATGCATTTGGATGTCCGAACATCTAAATGGCATGAAGGGATGTATAATGCGGGCTCACACGCTAAGCCCACTCTATGCATGGCAGACAGCGACTGTTCCTTACACTCGCCGCTAACAAAGGGCCCGTGCCCCGAATGTTTTAGGACCCTAGCAACGCCCCTGCTACACAGCAACATTTTCTGCACTAACTACACAGTAACAGAAAGGCCCCAATTTACACATTGTATTTTAATTCAGTTTGTGCATGCAGGACTTTTTTAAATCGCTTAAAGACTGGCCAATCTTGTTTTTACACGACCACATGAGCCATAACTTTATTTTTCTATCAACATATCCATATGAGGGATTGTGTTTTTGCCAGACTAGTTGTAAATTTTTCAAGGTACAACATGATATTTTGGGGAAAGAAAAAGAAAACTCTTCATAGAGTGGAAAGGAGAAAAAAAGCAATTGTGTGATTTTGTTTTTTTTGCATTGCCATTGCTGTGTAGGGGCTGCTATTAGAGCCACAACATAACTGTATGTCATATTGTTAGTGGTTAAGGGGAATGTATCATCATTTCATTACTTCTATATACCAAACAGCTATAACCTTAAAACAATCTGCCAAAGATTGCTGAAGTCCCCCTTATGCAGCTAAGGTTCTGCTCATGTGCCAATTGTAGACTCATGTGGACAAGGACAGGGGTCAGCATTGACACTGACCAGTCTGCAGATAGCTATGTATGGGGCTGCATATGTACTGTGCCTCTCACTCAGGCACCAAGGACCTTGTCACCAGGGCTGTGGAGTTGGTAAGCCAAAGCTCCGACTCCAACTCCGACTCCTCAATTTTCCTGACACCGACTCCGACTCCTCAATTTTCCTGACACCGACTCCGACTCCCTCATAGATGGCGCATGTTTAAGTGATAACTTTGCTGTAGTAAAGTGGTAACCTCAGGCTTTTTATCACCTTATGATACAACAATCAAGCTATTTAGGTAGAACAGACACTGACAAGCAAAAGGGTAACAATGTTTTTAACTTTTGACTTTCAGGCTCCACATCTGACCATTCGCTACAGTTTTGAACACGAGACTCCCATCATTTTATAGACAATCATCTTACTTATCTTATACATACATTATTTAGTATTTAGCATCTGCTTAGTTCTGCAGATTCTTGCCATGTAACTGCATTATTACTGTTTTGCTCCTAAAAAAATCTAAATTTGGCCTTCAGCTCTCCCTGAATCCTTCTGGGCTCTGAATCAGATTCAAGCAGGTCTTGACCAAAATCTGATCCCAGGTCTCTTCTACACGTTCCCAATGTTGGTGCAGACTGGACTTGGGTGTGAATATAGCTCTTTCTTCACCTCTCCCCACAAGTGTTGGATTGGGTTGAAGTCTGGGGACTAAGGAAGCCAATACAGCAACTCTACTTCATTGTCATTGAACCATTCCTTCTCCGACCTTGACGTCTGCTTCAGGTCATTGTCCTGCTGGACACTATGTCGTCCTTTTCATACCCATAGTACTCGAGTGTATGAAGTAACTCCTCTTGTAGGACACTCACATAGAGCTCAGCATTGAGGTCACCATCCATCCTGGTCAAGTATCCAACATCTTTGTCTGTGAAACATCCCCATATCCTCAGGCTTCTTCCACTGAACCTGACAGTTCTTCCAGTTTCTCGATCCATTAGCCCCCTATTCCCTTGATTCTTCCAAACCCATTTGCGCCCATCAGAGCCCGGTCTATTGACTTTCATCTCATTGCTCCAAATCACCTGTTTCCAAACTTATATTTTTCATACTTTTCTGTAAATTCTTTGTCGACGCTTCTTATGACGAGATTGAAGTTAAAAGTCTTCTTCCCCTTTTTTCGGGCCATCATTCCAGGCCTGTGTAATGCCCAGTGCTTGCAGGGTCGTCTGTGATCTCACTCTTACGAAGCCTACGAGCCGCCTCCAAAATTACTCACAGGTATAACTGTATACATTATCGATAACAAACTTATAATCTACAATGCCGCCATTTGGTGACCACATAGTGGTCAGACACCAGCTCAGGTCACCACCACACTATAGTGAATACAGCACTGATCCAACAGAGAAGGAAAATAACCCCTGACATCCAGGGACTCACAGCAGACATCATCTCTGATCAGACGTTCTCTGAATCGTTCTTTTTCCCTTTTCTTCTCCATACGATCTAGACCACCATGATGACTTCTCCTGGCTGCAACCCATCCCTGCAGAATTTACCACACAAACAAATTAGACTTCTCAGTTTATCAGCACTACTTTACCAATTCCTACCTGTGTTATTGGTGCCCCCATTAAGTAAATAGGTAGTAATGTTGCCCACCATTAAGTAGATAGGTATGTAGACCCCAGTAGGTAGGTATACAGCTTTTTGCAGGTAGATATGCTGCCCTGTAGGAAGATATACAGCCCCCTGTAGGGAGATTTACAGCCTCCTGTAGGAAGATATACAGCCCCCTGTAGGTAGGTATACAGCTCCCTATATGTACAAGTAGATATTTTTACCCCTACATATATAGCCCCCTGTAGGTACAATAAGATATACTGCCCCCTGTAGGTAGGTATACAGCTCCCTGTAGGTACAAGTAGATATATTACCTTCTACATATATAGCCACCTGTAGGTACAATTAGATATACTGCCCCCTGTAGGTAGGTATACAGCTCCCTTTAGGTACGAGTAGATATATTACCCCCTACATATATAGCCACCTGTAGGTACAGGTAGTTATACTGCCCCCTGTAGACAGGCCCTTGTAGGTAAAATGCTTCCTGTAGATAGGCTCTTGTAAGTTATAGGTCCCTGTAGATAGGTCCCTGCAGCAAAAATGCCCCCTGTTGGTTATAGGCCCCTGTAGATTGCCACCAGTAGGTTATAGGCCCCTGTATATAGTTCTCTGAAGGATATAGGCCCCATGTATATAGCCTCCTGTTCAGAGGTGTAACTTAAAGCTCTGGGGCCCTAGTGCAAAAAGTAAAATGGGCCCCCAGCTACCATGTTCCACTTACAATGCTGGTATCTCCTTATGTGGCAGAAGGGCTTTTGGGCCCCCTCAGGCTGCAGGGCCTGGTAGCGGCCGCTACCTCTGCACCCCTTATAGCTACGCCCCTGCTCCTGTTGTTTATAGGACATCTGTATGTAGCCCCCTGTATGGTAGTCCCTTGTATATAGCCCCCTGTAGGTTATAGGCCCCTGTATATAGCCCCCTGTAGGTTATAGGCCCCCTTTATATAGGCTCCTGTATATAGCCCCTTGTATGTTATAGCCCCTGTATATAGTCCTCTGTAGGTTATAGACCCTTGTAGGTAATAGCCCCTGTAAATAGCGCCTTTTAGGTTATAGACCCCTGTATATAGCTGCTCTGTAAGTTATAGCCCCATGTAGGTTATAACACCCTCTATATAGCTTCAAACTTAGCAGATATAAACCAGCTCATCTAGTAAGATCCAAATGTCCCAGTGGAGCAGGCAACCAGAGGGCAGACAACTCCCAATTTTAATTAAACAACTCACTTGCAAATGTAGCAGCTTCACACCGAGGAGGAAGAGAGAGGAGATTCCAGCCCGACGAGATCATCAAGGTAAAATCCAAAAACTCTATTTGTTTTCCATAAAAAAAGAATTATTGTTCTTCAGATTAAGTACATGGATGAAAGGCAGTGGTCAGGACATAACCGGGTTGCAAACAAACATGGCACACGCCGACGCGTTTCGGGATCAAGTCCCTTACTCCTGGTTCTGTGGTGCATGTTGATGGCAGGACCTGGTGAGTTTAAGTAACCACCTTACGGTACCGCCCCTCCGTGATGTCAGAAAATTCAACCTATCAAATTCCAAAAAAAACCAAAAAACAAAAAAAACCACGGACTGACAACATAAAAATTTGAAAAGGAAAAGGAATTTACCTATTAATCTATGAGAAAAAACAAGTAGGCAAGCCGGTTATGACATGAATAAATCACAAAAGCAAAAAAATAATTTGCAATAATCATATGCAGGCATACAATTATCAATAGTGATATGATATATCCTGTTGTATATTTAAACCTAGGGGAAAGCGGGTGGCTAGATGGAAAATCCACCACGCTTCCCTTGATAATAATTTTTTGTGTAAGTTCCCTCCCCTGCATGAGCGTCAACAAGATGCAGGTTTACACTTGGTTTTATCCTGTGGCATTCACTGTCTAAGATGTCTTTTTTGATACTTAAATAAAATTTTTTCTCTTATTTGGCTGCCTTCTGATCTTCCCCTTTGTTTGAGGCGGGTTCAATTTTTACCTTTTTCATCGTTATGTCCTGACCACTGCCTTTCATCCATGTACTTAATCTGAAGAACAATAATTCTTTTTTTTATGAAAAAAATAAAAATTTTTGGATTTTACCTTGATGATCTCGTCGGGCTGGAATCTCCTCTCTCTTCCTCCTCGGTGTGAAACCCTCTATATAGCCCCCTGTAGGTTATAGGCCCCTCTGAATTTGAAAAAAGAAAATTTAAAAACACTACTTACCCTTGCACGCTCCCCGCTGGGGATCTCGCTCTGGGAGCTTGTATCCAGCGTGAGTGGTGTAACTACGCCGCCTACGCCGGGACGTCACTCCCAGGATTTCCAAGGCTGGAAACCTCCTTGAAGAAGCGGCAGGTCTGTGCTCGCACATAGACGTGCCACCCAGACCGCCTCAGGGGCCGAGTCAAGCCACTAGGCAGGGCAGGCGGCTGCCTGAGACGGCCCCCTATGCTCGTGGGGCCCCCAGGCAACTGCCTACCTTGCCCAATGGAAAAGACGGATCTGGTACTAGCTGATTATTTCAGCAAGGACTTGAGACTAACATCAGGAATCAGAGACAGCTCCTATCTTGACTTTAACTCTTTAGGTGTAACACTTATTGCAGCTGTGGCATCTAAATTAATTAAGAATGGTGCTGGACCCTGTTCCTTTGACAGGTCAGAGCCACTGCAACCAAACTGCTGAGTGCAGAGTGGTTGTCAGTTGTCATTGGCAATGAAATAGGAGAGCCATCTTTGTACACTTTTCTGCATTATATATAATGCAGAATGATGTACAATTATGTCCACTAATGGTCAAGTACCCTAGTGTACTAGTTAAAAAAAAAAAAATTTGAAACAAAAATGAAAAGATCAAAACACCCACATTTTGCCATAGTACGAAAAAAGCTTTACCATCTCTGTAAAAGTCCAATCTATTAAAGTATAACCTAATTTATCCCGCACAGTATACACCACAGAAAAAGTTGCATGCATCCCAAACTTTTTTTTTTTAAGAACATGATGAAAATTCTACAAATTTAATATCACCTGAATTGTACCGCCAGACAGAATACAGACAGCGTGTTATTTACATTGAACAGTGAACTCCATAGAGACGAAACCACCACAAAAATGGCAGATTTGTGGGTTTTTCAAATTTCACCTTAAAAGGTCAGTGGTGCCAGTAAGTCTGGTGGAAGAAGGACCCTTTGTTCATCTGGAGTACAGGTGTGAAAAGGGGTGGAGTACTTATGAGAGCAGTGGAAGAGGTGTGTTGTGAAGAACTCCTATGGAGCAGCTCAGACAAAGAGGCATTATTCCTAATCTAAAGAGAAGCAAAGACCCACCTAACCTTCCCTTGTTTGCTGTAATACTTGGTTATGTATTGCAACACTGCACTCCCATTGACAGTAGTTCGGTAGTGGACCAAGGCGGGTTCATCATGAGCTAGACAGAAGGGTGAACCCACACATGCACAATGGCTCCCCTGGATATCTGGGCCTAGGCAGTCACAAAGGTTAGGTGGTGGTCCGATAGCTATCTGGGGGGCAGTGGCATAGCTATAGAGGTCGCAGGGGTCGCACTTGCGACCGGGCCTCTAAGCTCAGGGGGCCCCGCGCGCCTCCCTCGCCACACTGCTCTAGCTGCTGTACGCATGGCTAGGTCACAGAGACCCAGCCATACGTACTCAGCAGCATCAGCAGCGCTGACATGCAGGCGCACAGGCAGCCAGCAATGCTTCTGATGAGCTGCGGATGCTCCGCAGGAAGAATGACAGCATCGCTGGCTGCCTGTGAGAGGACGGGGAGCCCGGTCACATGGGGAGGAGGAGGAAGAGGGCCCCGGAGGAACAGGAAGTAGAGCTACAGCAGGAGGACTCATGGGGACAGCAACATGCCGGGCTGTCAGTTTCCATGTGGTGTGCAAAGTAAAAGTATGTAAATCTACTATGTGTAGCTGTATATGTGTGTATGGATGTATGTGTGAGTATATACTGTATGTATGTGTGTGTATACTGGGTGTGAGTATATACTGTATGTGTGTATACTGGGTGTGAGTATATACTGTGTGTGTATACTGGGTGTGAGTATATACTGTGTGTGTGTGTGGGTATACGGGGTTTTGGTTATTTACGTATGTTTTTTGTGTAACGGGGTTTTTATATATACTGAAATGTGTGTTGTGTGTTTTGGTGTTGTGTGTTTGGTGTTTTGTGTGTGTGTGTGTGTGGTTGTGTGTGTGTTACTGGGTGTGGGGGTAAAATACTGTTTTTGGGTTGTGGAATTTATACTGAGTGGAGTATATA
This sequence comes from Phyllomedusa bahiana, assembly GCA_025379985.1. Lineage (NCBI taxonomy): Eukaryota > Metazoa > Chordata > Amphibia > Anura > Hylidae > Phyllomedusa > Phyllomedusa bahiana. The sequence continues at coordinate 5,391 of JAODAL010054093.1, read as the reverse complement.
CTGTATTTGTGGGGTTTGGAGTAGGTGGAGTATATATGTATGTTTGTGGTGTTTTACGGGGGGTGTGAGAATATACTGTATGTATGTGGGTGTAAAACTGGGTGTGAGATATACTGTTTAAGGGGGGGTTTTACTGGGTGGGGAGTTTAAAATGGGGTTGTGTTTTCGGGGTGAGTATTTTACGGTATGAAAATGTGGTGTTTTGTATACTGGGTGTGAGAATATACTGTATGGTTTTGTGTAAACGGGGTTTTGAGTATATACTTTTATGTGGGTTTGTGTGGGGTGTGTATACGGGTGGGGAGAAAATTACTGTAGGGTTTGTGTGTGTATGTATAGGGGTTTTGAGTATTTACGGGTATGTGTGTGGGGTATATGGGGTGAGTATTACGTTTGTATTTTGGGGTGTTTTCGGGTTTGTGAGTATTACTGGGGGTTTTGGTGTGTTATCTGGGTGTGATTTTATAACTTTTATGTATGTGTGTGTAACTGGGTGTGATTTATATTTTGAAAGAAATGTGTGTGTATTTATACTGGGTGTGAGTAAAAACGGGTATGTTTTGTTTTGGTATACGGGGGTTTGAGTATAAACTGATGATTTTGTGTGTATAACTGGGGGGTGAGAAATTACTGTATGTATTGTGGGGTATACTGGGAGTGAGTATATACTGTATTTATGTGTTTTTACGGGGGTGTGAGTATTTACTGTTTGTTTGTGTTGTTTACTGGGTGTGGGAAATTTACTGTATGTTGTGTGTGTATCCCGGGTTTGAGTATATATTTGAAAGGGTATGGGGTGTGTATACGGGTTGTGAGTATATACGTATGTGTGTGTGTTTGGTGTGTATTCTTGGTGTGAGTTTATACTGTATGTGTGGTGGTGTATACGGGTGGACTATATAGAAATTTTAGGTGTGTGTATTTTTTACTGGGTGTGGAAAAATCTGTTTGGTGTATGTTTTCTGGGGTGTAGTATATACTGTATGAAATGTGTGTTTTTTAAAATTGGGTTTGTGAGAAATATACTGGTTTTTATGTTGTGTATACGGGGTGTGGTATATAAAAGGGATTTATTTTGGGTTGTATACGGGTGTGGGTATAAAACTGTATTTTATGGTTGTTTGTGTTTTTTTACGGGGTGGGATATTTTAAATGTGTATATCGATGTAAGTTGTGTTATACGGGTGTGAGTTTATACGGGTGTATATGGATGTTTGGGTGTAAATTTATTTTGTAAATTTTGTGTTTTTAAAATTGTGAAAGGGTTTGTGTTTTTATACTGTTTTTTCTGTTAAGGGGTTGTGTATTTTACTGTGTTCCTTATGTAGCTTTAATTGTTTTAGGTTTTTTAATTTTTAATTTGTTTATATTTTGTTTTGGGTATAGGTGTGTTTTTTTAAAATTGTGTATTTTTATTTGTTTAAAATGTAACTTTTAACGTATGTGTAAGTATATAGTGTTGTATTTTGTTTTATATATAGTTTGTTTTTCAGTGTGTATACACGGGGGTTTGTATATAGTGGTGTATGGTTTGGGGTATAAAATATTTTTTATGGTGTTTTTAATGTTTTGTATGTACAGGTGTTTGAAATAATGAGTGTATTTAGTGTGTATACATAGGGTGGACCAAGCCCCTATTTTAAAAACATTGAAACACTGCAAAATTTTTTTAAATACCTGACTGTTGATGCCCTTAAATAGGTAGAAAAAAAAATATATGATACAAAGGTATAGGGTATATAGATAATTTGAAATAAATTTGATATGAGATATAAAAGATAGTTTGGAATGAGATAGTTTAGTTTAGATAGAAAATGATAGTAGATAGTTTAGATAGTTTTAAGATTTGGGGAGGTTTAGATAGGGAGAGAGATAAAAAGATATGGGGATAGATAGATTTAAGAGAAAATTAGTTTTTGAATAGATAGGATGGGTTAAGAAGGGTGATAGAAAATGAGATAGATAGATAGAAAATGAGATAAAGATAATAGAAATAGAGGAGAGTTAGATATGGAGAAAATAGATAGTTTAGATAGATAGATAGATAGAAAGATGATAGATAGGGAATAAAAAAGATATGGTTTGATAGATAGATATGGAAGATAATAGTTGATATGAGAAAAGAGAGAAGATATGGGGGAGAATAAAATAGTTAGTAATAGTTTAGATAGAAAAGATAGAAAAGATTTGAGATAGATAGATATGAGTTTAAATAGATGGGATATGGATAGATAGATGATAGATATAAAGAGAGAAGATAAAATATGAGAGAGATAATAGATAGATGATATGAAAAGGGGATAGATAGATGAATGAGTTAGATGATAGTAGATATGGATAGTTTAATAGATGGATAGAAAAGTTAGATATGAGATGGTTTAAAATAGATAGATGGGTAATATTAATAGATAGATTTTAAAGATAAAAATAGATATGATTTTTTTTTTTTTTTAATGCTTTTCTTTCCTGTTTTCTTTTGCCCCCTGCAGAATTTTCTGCCCCAACATTTTATGGGTCACGGAAAACTTCTGCAGGTGTAGGGCCCCCCTCCACTAAAGGGGCCTAACTGAAACCAGCAGTAGGGTGGAATGGGATCACTATATGAAATTACGGGCAGTGCACAAGTGCTATGGAAATATTGCCCCATTGTTAAATTTTTTGAAAGTACCAAAGAGAGTTTTGGGGAAAAAAAAATTTAAAATCACAGGGAAAAAACTAAAAAATTCTCGAAACGGCAGGGTGCCACCTCCTAAACATCCCCCAAAATTCCCCATTCGGGAGGGGGGTTTTGGTGGGGGGGGGAGGGGGAGAGGGCAAACCGACTTCTCGCACCTGGGCCCATGAGCTTTTAAAGCTACCCCCGGGTGGGGGACATCTGTGGGCAAAATGGGAAAAGGTCCCCTTTTGTGCATGGGGTGACGGGGGAAGGTAAGCTCAGAAAAGTGCTGTGTTGCGATTTGGGTCAGGCTCCCCCCCGTTGCTGTGTTTTTTTTTACAATGTTATGGGGAATTTTAAAGGGGGGGAACGGCCCAAACCAAAAATTTTCCCCAAAAACCCTTGTTTGTGTTTTTATTAGGATGTTACGGGTCCCCCCGGGTTTTAGCTTGTTCAAACCTTATCGAATGGATTCCCCTGCTTTTTTTTAATTAAAAAATTTTTAACCCTTTTAACGCCCTTGGGCGAAATGGTACGTCCCAGGGCCGTAAGGGTTTTTTCCCCGGGGGATCGCCCGGACCCCCCCGCACGGGCCCGGGGGTTTTTTAGGGCAAATCCCCGGCAACCCCGGGCGGGGTGAAACGGGGCCAGGGGGTTGGCTCGCCCGCCGGCACTTTTTTTAACCCATCAGGCCCCGCGGGGCAAAGATGGCCGCGGCGTCTGAATTAACCCCCGACCCGGGTTCCCGGGCGCCCCGACCCGTGCGGTGATCGGCATAACGCAGCTATGCTCCCGCCAATCCGATCCCCCGGGGCATTGTGGTGGGGAGCCTTGGGGGGAAAGGCCCCCCGTCACTTTTCCCTGGGGCCCGGGGTTTTCCCCACTTCCCTCCCCAACAGGAAGTGGGGAAACCGCCATCTTTTTTCAAACCCTTTAAAAAATTGGGCCCATCAATGGGAATTTGGGGTTTTATTTAAAACAATCGCGCCACCAGTGGTTTAAGTACCAAGGTGGCTCAAAAGTTACAGTAAAAAAAAAAATTTAAAAAAGTTTTTAAATAAAAAAAAAAAAAAAAGTATTAAAAATTCAAAACCCCCCCCCTTCCCCCAAATTTTTCAAATAAAATCATTAAAAAATAAAAAAAAAGGTTTCACATTTTGGTATCGCCGCGTCCGAAAAAGTCCGGGTCTTTTAAAAATTTTAAATCATTTATCCCGTACGCTGAACCCGTAGAAAAAAAAAAAAATTTCCCAAAAGCCAAAAAAGCGTTTTTTGGTTTTTTTACGTCAAATCAAAAAAAGGAATAAAAAAATCAAAAAAGTCGCCTGCATTCCAAAATGCTAGCGATAAAAATAAAACTTCAGCCCCGCAAAAAAGCCCCCACTGACGGGCCCCTAGGGGTTTTGTCAAAAAAGTTATTGGTCGCCCCAAAAAAGGGGCCGTGGCGCAAAAATTTTAAAAATAAAAATTTTGGAATTTTTTTTAAAAGGGGACCAAAAAAAATAAAGGAAAACCCCAAAAATTTTTGGTATTGCCGGATTGGATAACAACCTGAAGAATACCGATAAAAATTATATTTACCCAAGAATTTAACGCCCGTTTAAAAACAAAAAAAACCCCCCAAACATGGGAAAAAACCTTGTTTTTCCAAAAAATTTGTCCCACTTGGAAAAATTTTTTTTCGGTTTCCCCTATATTTTTTCTATAGTTAGGGGAAAAAAAGCATTAGAAAAAACATCTTGGGCCCCCCAAAATAAAAAAAAATCTCAATTTTTCCCATGTAGGGGAAAAATAAAAAAATTTTGCTTTCAGAAGGCGAGGAGGGAAAAACGAACGTCTCACCAAAAAAATAAAACGCCGGGTCCATAAGGGGTTTTAAAAAAATATTGGACGGGTCCATTAACGTCCAACGGTAACACTTAAATTTTATTTAGGGCATTAGAAAAGAAGTAAGGAAAAAAAAATGTGTTATAATTGCACATACCCAAAATAAATAATGAATCTTTATCGGGACAAAAAAAACTATTTTTCAATGATTAAAAACATTTTTAAAAATTTAAACCCAAAAGGGTATAGGGCACAGTAACAGGAATCATTTAAATAACCCATTTTCCTCAAACACCAGTACAACAATACATATTAAAACCAAAGTAGCAAGCAAAAACAAAAACAGGTGATAAATTAAAACTTCCAAATGAACAACCAATTAATTTTGTGAAAAAAAAAAATGTGACATGTAAAATATATAAAAATGGGAAAAAAAAATAAGATATACCAAAGTATACCAAAAAACCCGCCGAAAAAAATTTTGGAGAAAAAAGTAAAGTCCCCATGGGCCCATCGCCTAGGTTTGGGTTTTATTTAAACCCTTTTATTATGCTTCCTTCTTTGGGTGGAAATAAAATCAAGTGCGTTACAAAAGTGTTCAAAAACCCCTTTAACTGTTCTTCAAATTTTTAAAACTTACAGTTACAAATTTTAAAGTAAAGTTATTGATATTTTTTGTGGGTATAGCATCAAAAAATTTTTAAAATATAAGTGAAAGGGGTAAAAAAAATTTTAAAACAAACATAACGGAAAAACCAAAAAAAATCACCTTGAGACGTTAAACCCAAATTCCAAAGACCGGAAAAATTTTCCCCCCTTTTTACCATGGGGACATGTTTGGTTTATTTTAAAACGAGGGCTTGAAACTATACCCCCTTGTTTCGCTTAATTTTTTTCTTTTATATTCT
>JAODAL010054092.1:0-24850 GCA_025379985.1 Phyllomedusa bahiana | reverse complement strand
GGGGCCAGAAACAGAATAGGTAGGACACTTTTGGACACAATTGCAAAATGACTTGTATTTGAAAGATTTTTTAACATAGCTATAAACCCCTTTATTGAGACAACCCCATTAAAACAAGAAAAAAAGGAAACAGAGACAGGGTGGGATTCCACCATTTTAAAAAGTGTTTTTCTAGAATTAAAGTACAAAAAAACTTCATGACAAAAAAGCTTTTAAAAAAATCCCGAATTGTACAAGGAGGTACAGAAAACTTGACCAAGTAGGAATTCAGAGACATGGATAGGGAGCCGGACAGGAACAAAGTACAGAACCATTTCCTCCACACGTTGAGTAAAATGAGAAAAAAATGCCAAGAAAAGGCATCGGGGTTAACAGGAGGTTAACCACCATATTTAAAGTAAAACTAAATTGGCCCACATCATACGGAGGGACAAGCGCTACCCGGGTATTGACGTGTACGAGAAGGCGGATTTCTCACACTTCCCTTCCGCACTCGCTTCAACACGACATTTTTCTTCTGCTCATCAGGCTTTTTTAACCTGCTGTTAATAGATACGGACGCCAGCCGGGCTCTCACCGCACCCAGAAACTCCTGCCCTGGGTCACTGTGGCCAGACAGGATAGTCAATGCCCCATTCAACTAAAAGGTTTTTTGAAAGACCCTTTTTCCGGCACTTTTTAAAATGTGGGTCAGCAGGTTTGGGCTCATGCGGGGCCCAGACAGGATATTCAATGTCAAGTTCAAGTAAATATGGTTCAAATCAACTCCCTTCGGCATTTTTAAATTTTGGGGGTGAGCGGGTTTTAAAGGGGTCGGGCTGTGGAAAAAAACAGGGGTAGTGAAGTTTGTGACTTTTTTTTTGTGACTTTATAACCTAAGTGTGTTGCCAAAGTAGCACGTATTTATTTGCGGTTGTGGGGTTATTTTTGCTTTCCACCCCTTTTTTGGGGTAAAATGAAGGTTGTTTTCCTCCCCAAAATTTAATGGCATCGCTCATAATCGACGCTCACATCGAAAAAACCTTATCGAAGCGGGCCACATCGACTATCGATCATCTCGATAGCCAACGCAATCGCTCACACTATTTTTGAAAAAAGGGGAAATTTCTTTCCCAATGGGAAAAACTAGTTCCTTTTGTTTTATTCAGGCTCAGGCAGACCACATTTAAATAGGTCTGGCTGTTCGAGCATTTATGCGCCTCGTTTTGCAGTCCCACTTTCACAAATGTGTCTAATATTATCAATGTGGTGCGACACGTCTCCAGAACACCCCCAGAAGATCCCCACATGTTTGGCCCATTACAGAGTGCTGGGTCTTGTGCACAGTGTGCCAACATGCCTGAATGACGTGCTATACATAGGGAAAAAAGGCGGAATGCTGACTTTTGGCGCATTCCTCGCCAGAACAATGAAAATGACCTGTGCATACATGTCGCCCTACGTCTCAGAATACGATGACACAAAGATATATTTTTTTTTAAAGTGTTTTTTTTGTACAAAATTATGCAAACTTAATGAATTTGGCATTAATGTAATCATATAATCAAAGGAATCTTATAGTAAACTTACTTTGCCAATTGTAACACGATAAATTCCGTTTAAAAAGAAAAAATGCAGTATTTTGCTCATCTTGCCTCTCAAAAATCTTAATAAAATATTTATCTCAAATTAGTACCTATGAAAACTACAGCTAGTCCTGCAAAAAATTATTTTATATTTTTATATATTATGTAGAAGTAGTGAAACACAGTTATAAATTATATAAATTTGACATCACCATATTTATACCGACTTTCTGAATAAAATTGACATCATTACTGCACAGTGAACACCCTAAAGACACAACCAAAATGGAGCCCTCAAAAAGTACAACCCTTAATGCCATTACTAGGCCTCATATGGCTACATCAATAAAAACATTAAAACATTATTGCTCTCAGAATGCAGTGATCCAAAATAGTTCTTGGGATTCATTTATAAACTCAGAGCTGTTTCACCCAAAATCTCACATCCTCATTTGCCAGATGGCATAAACTGACCCCTGAAGATAAATATGCTGCATATGAGGCTATATACAGTCTATTTATATCTTGCCATGTCTTCATTATTTTAGCTTCAAATTTTCTGAAGCATAGTCCCATGATAAGTGCATTTTCAGAAAAAAATCACAGAAAAATGGCACATTATTTACTCAAAAACATAACCACAAGGCCATACTTACAGCTCAATGGCTGGACTATAGACTGAACCCAGTAGAAGGCAACACAAGCCCCTGTGCTACATGGGAAAAATATAACAGGTGCAGATAACTAATGAGCAGAAGCTCACAAACCTCCAAACTATGGGAACAACTGAATGATAAAAAAACTGCACATTAAATAAGTACCAGTTCACACCAGTATGAAAAAAGTCACGTTATAATATATGGGGAGACTGCACAAATGCAAAAATACAGATAAGACAACCTCTCATATTTCTTCTATGAATGAGGGGGTGGTTGCTGGTATTAAGATTGCATATACTGTAGATAAGGTGATACATAGGGTCCACTATGACGATTTTAGTTGGTGGTTACACCATTTCCTACATCCTATGACGCCTCTACTATTTGATCGGGCGGGCTGCTCAGCACTTTTTAGGTGTCCAACACAAATTACTGTCACCCTCTGTTTCCCAGTATTTTGGGCAAAAAAGTGACATGTTGGAAAAATATCAAATATGAGGTATTAGTTGATACAGTGGCCACTATACGCAAGCCTGCAAACCACATAGACAAGTCCCTAATACATTTTAAAAAGTGAAGCTTTGCAAATGCCAAAATATACAACTTCAGTTCCATAAGATTTGAGTCGCTGTGTAAAATGTAAAGAAAAGAAGAATCCAATGATTTGGAAATCTCTTATAACCATATTTGATTCATAAAAGAACATAGAATACATCAGAAGTCAAAAGTTAAAAATATTTTTATTTGAAATTTTTTTTATCCATTTAGAAACTGATGGCAACAACACATCTTAAAAAAGTTGGGCCATGGCCATGTTTACCATTGTGTAGCATCTGGTCTATTTACAACAGTCTGTAAATGCCTTAGAAATGAGAAGGCCAATTGCTGGAAACATTATCCCTTTGTTATCTGATGTAGAATTCTAGCTGCTGTTACGGTCCATGCAGCAGCCACTGTCTCCAACCGCAGACGTGTCTGTGCCTGCGCTTCTGCCTGTGCCTCCACTGGGGTCTCTGTCCCTACGGCGGCTACTGTCCGTGCTATGTCCCCAGCTCTGCCCGCTGTTCCGGTTAACTCACCTGTCCGCACTCCTGCTCTGGCCTGTGATCCTGCTTGCAGCTGTCCTCTCTGGCTTCCCTATGGGGCACATGCAGCACTGTTCTGATATTTAAAGGGACAGTGTCCTAATTACCTGTCCAATGACCTTCGAACCGCCACTCATTTATGGAACTCCCTGCTCCTGTTCCTGGTCCGTTCATGGATGTCCTTCTGTTTTCCTGACCCTGTTTGCTGTTACCTGCATTAACTCTGCATTGTCTGCCATTGCACCACTGTTGTTCTGCACTTCGGCTGTCACCGCGATTGGCCATGTCAGGGGTAGTGACCTGGGGATTCCCCGCAGCGAAGTCTAGCAGGCCTATATGATCAGGGGCCCCTTAGACTCTGCTCCATGGCGTGGTTTGCTATACCACCATCTTTGCTTCTTGTGGCCCAGAGGATTCAGACAAAATACCCGGCGATCTGCGTGTCAGACCCCCTCAGCTGCTCAAGTGTCCTGAGTATTCTTGCTGAATTTTTGTTTCACAATTGGCTAAATGTTTTCTCTTGGTAAAAGGTCTTCACTGCAGGCGGCCAGTTCAGCACCTACATTCTGATCAGTTCCAATAACGTTCAAGGGAAATACAACCTGCAGGATTTTCCTTGAAAAGGAGCTTATCAGCCAGATCAGGGAACATGGACTGAACTTGAACCATTTAACTATTTAATAATGTATATGCATACAAAGAAACAATGCTTCTTTTCAAGAATAATTCTGTAGATTGCAGGATATTTGAAGTTTTTGCAATGTTATGATGAAAAACATTTTTCTGAAAGTGTTCCACAATTTTTACTCTTTGCTTCTGAGAGACTTTGCTTCTCTAACATGCTTTTTTATACACAGTTGCTTGAGTTGAAAATTTATCCTCCAGCTATTTTTCATTAATACAACTTACTTTTCTAGCCGTTTGTTAACCCTATCCCAACTTTTTGGAAATTTGTTGTTGCTATTAATTTCCAGATGAGTTAGGGCCACATGTATGAAAACTGTCTAGGTCTAAGACTTTTTTTGTTTTCTATAGCAACCATTCAGAGCTCCCCTTTCATATCATGTAGTGCTCTGAAAAAATGAACGAGCAGCTCTGAATAATTGCAATGGGCAGTTTTCATACATGTCCCCCTTAATTTTTTCAAGTGAAATAGAAAAATGTCTAACTTTCAACTTCTAAAATGTGTTCTATGTGAATAAAGTATCGTGACAAGAGATCTATAAATAATTGAATCCTTGTTTTCTGTATATTTTAAACAGTGTCCCAACTTTTTGGGAATTAGGGTTGTACAGTATGCAAACATTGAATAAATCTGGTTTTAATCAGAACAGGGTATGACTAGATAGAACTTACATCCCCTGTAAATTTTGGAAGCCTGAGCATCAAGAAAGGGGATTTTACTTTTTTTTTTTTTAGATGTAGGGTCCTATTTGAAGGTTACCTTGCATTTAATAGTATTGACAAAAGCATTCATGGTCTTTTTTTTCGCACTGTAGAGCACATCTGCTTTAAAGTTGTAAGGGCTTGCTGTGGGTGATATTACATTGTAAAGAACTAAATTTCCAACTGTTCCTCTTTTCTGTGTAAGGCATTGCTTTTATCTGCCTCCTTTCTGCTCTATTGCTGTCAGGACTGCGCTACTGGCCCTTTAAGGATTGTTTATTGCAGCCTCAGCCAGGGTTCGGCTTGGTGCTTAGTGGGTTAAGCACTTAAGCCAATTCCTGGCTGGGGCGGGGGTTTAAAACCTGTTCCTGTCTGCCTGGCCCTGTTGGTGATTGCTTTTTGTATCCTAGCTGTCTGGTTTTGCTCTGATGTGTCACTTTGCTGTTTTTTTTTAAATTTGGGCTTGTCTTTCTGGTTACTCTCCCGTTCTGTCCTTTGGTACTGAGCATACTCCTAGTTTGAACTCGGTACATTTGACTATTCTCTATTTGTTGTCTGTTTGCTTCTGTTTCCCGTTTGTCTTCCGTTTATGTTCCGTCTGTTTGTCACCCAATTTTCAGGGAATTGTTCAAGAAGAGGTTAGTGTACGGGGTCGCCCTTCTTGGGGCAGGTGCAAGCCAGGGTGAGATTAGGGCCTTCCTTACATAATTACCAGCCTATATTTTTTTCCCTGGACTCCAGTGGCTTCGCTACTATGAAACCAATTAAGACACTGGTGGACCCAACACAGTTCTGATGCGGTTTGTGCAGGATCTGGCATGGAGGGTGCAGCTGCAGGAAACTACTTCTCCTCTGAATGCTATTTCCACATACCCACCTGTTGAGCCTAAGCTCAAACTGCCGGACCTTTTTGGGGGGATTGCAGTACCTTTGCTGTTCTCCAGGAAAGCTGCAAATTGTATTTCCAGCTCAGACCCCACTCAGCTGGTACTGAGGAACAATGAGTGGGGCTCATCATTTCTTTGCTTCCAGGGGCTCCACAAGCTTGGGCTTTCTCCTTGGACCCTGGATCTCCTGAGTTATCATCAGTTGACTTATTTTTTCAGGCCTTGATTCTTTTGTATGATGATGTCAAGTCTATAGCCGAGACTAATCTTTTGCCTCTCCATCCTGGGCAACGACCAGTGGAAGACTACTGCTCTGAGTTTAGGTGCTGGTTGTTGCTTTCACAATGGAATGACCCAGCGCTCCAGTGTCTTTTTCGGCAAGGTCTGTCTGAGACACCTAAGGATTTGTTGGTTAGGTACCTGCAACCCAAAAACCTGGAAGAATTAATGACCCTTGCCATACGACTCGACCGCCGGTTGTGGGAGCGTCAAAGGGAACGTTCTGAGATGCCTCTTCCTGTTTTCACACCTAGTGAGGCCGATCATAATTGCACACGGTTATCTGTTTCTTTGAACGTGACATACATATACATTGTGGATCTTATCCCTTTCTGTGAAGTTTAGTGAGCTCTATAAGGGGTTTAGATGTAATGTGGCTATATATCACACATCTCTGATATCGGTCTCTATTTCTGTATAGTTGGGTCTCTAATGATTTTTTGTATATCTCTGCTATGGTGTATCTTATATACATATAGGGGCTGTATAGGAATTGAATAGGGCTAGACTCCAAAGGTGAGGCCGACCCTTTTGGGACGACTACCCCAGCTATCTTAGGTGTGTATATAGGGTCTGATGTTAGGGATAGTCTTCCCCTTATAGAAACTGCTTTTTGTGGTAGCGGTTATAGGGTTCTTTTTAATATTTGTTGTTAAGTAATTTTATATTAGGTATTATTAAAAGTTTAATTTTAGATATTTTTTCTTTTCCTTCTGTGAATTTGTGGCTAAGTTTTGGAAAGCTTTTGGTACGAAACTCGGAATCCAGTTATCATTTTCCTCAGCTTTTCATCCTGAGTCTAATAGTTAAACTGAGTGCCTCAATCAGACTCTTGAACAGTACTCTAGGTGCTATTGTACTGATAATCAGTCAGATTGGATTACTTACCTTTCCTTCGCCATCAATCATCACCATCATGCGTCCATTAATACCTTGCCGTTTTTCTGTAATTATGGCTTTCATCCGCACTTTGGTTCTCTCTCTTCGTCCGCCTTGTGATAACCCCAAGGTAGAGATTGAAGCAGAAAAACTGTTCACAGTCTGGGCCCAGGTTCAGTTGAACCTGAGGAAATCCCAGTTCGTATGTAAAAGGAACAGCGATAAGTGACGCACTAAAGGGCCTGGGTTTGCTGTAGAGCATAAAGTTTCCACAAAAAATATGAGACTTAAGACTCCCTCTCACAAGTTGGTTTCCAAATATATTGGTCCCTACTAGTGTTGAGCGATTACGTTGGCCATCGACATCGGTCGATGGTTGATAGTCGACCATCATCGACAAGATAGTCGATAGTAGATTATGATCGATGACCATTAAAGTCTATGGGAGAGCAACAACACCTTCATTCTTACACCCAAACAGGGCTGGAGAAGCTGGAATTAACATCCACAACAGTCAAATGGATACATGCTACATCTTAGGCAACACACTTAGGTTATAAAAGCCACAGAAAAAAAATCACACACCATTCACTATCCCTGTCTTGCACCACAGCATGAGCCTTAAACCTGCATGACCCACAAATTAAAAAGTGCCTGTAGTAAGTTTGATTTGAACCATCATTGTACTAAACTGGACATTGAATATCCCTGTCCTGGTACGCAGCATGAGCCCCAAACCTGCATGACACCCCAGATTTAAAAAGTGCCGGAAAAAGGAGTCTTTCAACCACCATTTTAGTTGAACTGGACATTAACTATATCTGTCCTGTACTGCAGTATGACCATTAAACCTGTCTGACCCACAGATTAAAAAGTGCTGGGAAAAGGAGTCTTTCAACCACCATTTTAGTTTCACTGGACATTGACCATACCTGTCCTGGGCCACAGCATGAGCCCCAAACCTGCATGACCCCCAGATTAAAAAGTGCCGGAAAAAGGAGTCTTTCAACCACCATTTTAGTTTCACTGGACATTGAATATACCTGTCCTGGGCCACAGCATGAGCCCCAAACATGCATGACCCCCAGATTAAAAAGTGCCGGAAAAAGAGTCTTTGAACCACCATTTTAGTTTCACTGGACATAGACTATCCCTGTCCTGGGCCACAGCATGAGCCCCAAACCTGCATCACCTCCAGATTAAAAAGTGTCGGAAAAAGGAGTCTTTCAACCACCATTTTAGTTTCACTGGACATTGACTATACCTGTCCTGGGCCACAGCATGAGCCCCAAACCTGCATGACCCCCAGATTCAAAAGTGCCGGAAAAAGGAGTCTTTAAACCACCATTTTAGATTCACTGGACATAAACTGTCAATGTCCTGGGCCACAGCATGAGCCCCAAACCTGCATGACCCCAGATTAAAAAGTGCCGGAAAAAGGAGTCTTTCAACCACCATTTTAGTTTCACTGGACATTGACTATACCTGTCCTGGGCCACAGCATGAGCCCCAAACCTGCATGACCCCAGATTAAAAAGTGCTGGAAAAAGGAGTCTTTCAACCACCATTTTAGTTTCACTGGACATTGACTATATCTGTCCTGTACCGCAGAATGAAAATTAAACCTGTCTGACCCACAGATTCAAAAGTGCTGGAAAAAAGAGTCTTTTAACCACCATTTTAGTTGAACTGGACATTGACTATATCTGTCCTGGGCCACAGCATGAGCCCCAAACCTGCATGACCCCAGATTAAAAAGTGCTGGAAAAAGGAGTCTTTTCAACCACCATTTAGTTTCACTGGACATTGACTAAACCTGTCCTGGGACACAGCACGAGCCCCAAACCTGCATGACCCCACATAAAAAAGTGACAGAAAAAGGAATCTTACAACCACCATTTTAGGTTCACTGGACATATACTGTCCTGGGTAGCGCTTGCCCCTCCGTATGAGTGCGGACCAATTGAGTTTTCACTTGGAAATACTGGTGGTTAACACTCCTGTTCCAACCGGACCCCCTTTTTTTTGGCTTTCTTTTTCTCATTTTACTTAACGTGCTGGGGGAAATTGCCCTCTGTCTTTGTTCTTCCTGCTCCATACCCCATTCCCGAAAAACCTACTCGGGTCAAGTTTCCTGTACCCCCCTTGCAAAATTCAAGGAATTTTTTACCAGCGATTTTTTACAACAAGTTTTTAGTGTTAAATTTCAGAAAAACATTTTAAAATAGAGGGAATCCCACCAGTCTTTGTTTTTTTTTTTAATTGTTTAAAGGGTTTTTCTAAATACAGGGAGTGATAGCTATGTTAAAGATTTTTCAAAAACAAGTCATTTGCAATATGTTCCATTAACGTGTCCTCCCTATTCCTTTTTTCTGACACACCATCACCCTTGAGCCACTCTTGACAATTTTTAAAAACAAATTCTTTTTAAAAAAAATATTTTTTTTATAATAGGACCTGTATATGCGCATTTCAAAGCAAAAGCCCCAAAAATTCAAAGCATGACCCTTGAGCCACTTTGGAAAATTTGGGGGAAGAACAAATGTCTTTTAAAAAAAAAAAAAAATTTTTATAATAGGCCCTTTATATTCTGCATTTCAAAGCGCAGACCCAAAAAATTAAAAAAATACTTCCGCCACTTTTAAAAAATTGGGGAGGAGAAGCCACTTAGAAGCCAATTCTTTCCAAAGGACCTGTTTTAATTGCTTATCTCACGCTACAGACCCCAAAAAATTAAAAAATTACTTCTCCCACTATTAAAAATTGTGAGGGAGAAATCCATTTAAAAAGCCACATTCTGCCCCAAAGGACCAAAATTTAAGCTGTACTCCAGCAACTGACCTCAAAACTTTGACAATGGAAAACTTCTTAGAAAAAGGATAAATGGAAACGGTGTTGTCAGAAACCTTGCTGTCTTTTACAATCTCCTCACAGAAAAACCAGAAAAAATAAACTTTTGGGAAAAAGAAAAAAATTGCAGTAAGAAATGATCTTTTTAAAAAAAACTTTTTCAAGAGGACCATTTATATTGAAGAGAAGGGAAGAGACCGCAACAAACGGTGACCTGGGCAAGGGGGGCCACAACATCATCAAGATCCATGCCGATTCTCTTGTGAAAGTCAAACGATCCACATTAACTGTGGAAAGCCGAAGCAT
Organism: Phyllomedusa bahiana; assembly: GCA_025379985.1. Lineage (NCBI taxonomy): Eukaryota > Metazoa > Chordata > Amphibia > Anura > Hylidae > Phyllomedusa > Phyllomedusa bahiana. The sequence continues at coordinate 14,954 of JAODAL010054092.1, read as the reverse complement.
TTGTCTGTAAAAAAACTGCTCCCCCTGTGCTAAGGTCCGCTCAGATATGAGCGGCGCGGGGAGGAAATACCCTATGCGTGGCGGCAGCTGAACCAATTTGTCCCTTTTTGGGTACCCAAAAATCATTGGTCCGGAAAACATGCAAAAACACGTGTTGAGACGCAGAAACCGTCACCTGATCTTTAAACTGGTCTCTGTGTGTTGGAGTGTGCCCGCATTGCATGCGTTTGGGAGGTGGAAAAAAAAAGATTGCCAAGGCACCCATTGGCTTCTCCCCCTTCCTGCCCCCTAGGCTACTTTGCACTCACGCTGTCCGCCGATGTTTTTTCCACCGTGACATTTGGGGAACTTTAAGCAGACGCAACAGATTTTTTTCCCTTGAAATCACAAGGTCTCCATTTCCCGCATTTAAATTTTATTTGGGTGGTGGAAGGAAAGTGCTGATTTTTTTTTGTACGGGGGCCAGAGGGGGCCACCCGAATGTTTTTCATTTTTGATGGCCTTTAAAGCGAGACATGTTGGAGGAAATGGAGCATCCAAGCACCCTGTGAGAGAGACCTTGATTTCCCCAAACCTCTGGGCAGGGGCACTAGCAAAAAGATCTTCCCCATCTTCCTCCCCGCCCAAATTCGCGCCAAAACCCCCTTTTCCCAAGGGAGGGGCGTCGTAACGCGGGTCAGGAATACCTCCTCCTCCCCTCCGCTGCCTCCGGCACAGCTTTAACACAGCCCTGACTCCTGAGATGATGCCCCCTGGGGCTTTGCGCCACCTTGCACTACTCTGGACCCCGAACCACGCCATTGAAGACCCTGAAAAATTTTTTTAAACGCGGGGGCCTTGTGATTTGAGGAGAAAGGCTCCGTTCCGCATCTGGCCGTCTCCTCCTCCGTCGCTGGCGGGGAAAACCTTTGTTTCAGATGTCCAACGATCTTCCAGAACAAGATCCCACAATGCTCGCTGACAAGGGCTTGTCCGCCGACCATTTTTTGGGGGCTTCTTTTAAAAAATGGCAAGAGATGGTGCAGACTCTTTCCCTGCCTCCACTCTCGGGGGCTCAACACCCCCCAGGTCCGCACCGCGCTTTTCAGGCCCCTGTCACTTCGTACTGCGTAAAGGCATTTTCACTGCTCCAAACGCGGAGCATTGGAGGGTGGAAACCAGCGTGTTTTCCCCGCAACAATAGAAAGGTTGACGGGGAGGCCGACTGACCTGCAAAACCCGGGGGCGAACCGGAAGTGCAAATCAGACCCGACCTTCTTCAGCAGGGGAAATCCAACCCGGGGAGCCCTTTTGAAATTTCTGGACGACAAGGTTCATGACATTGCCAGGCAAGGGGGTGCTCCACCACCATCTTAAGGTTTTCCCCCAGATTTCGCCCCCTTTTCGCACACCAGCTTGCCCGGGAACGGTTTTTGCACCCACCAGCGCTCGGCTCGTTGCTTAGACCGCCCCAGCTCCCGACCTGTGTGTGGATGGGCTCCAAAACAGATTTAAATTTTAACCGGGCCCGGGTCCTGGGACGTGATCCACCAAGGACCTTGGGGGGAAAAAGCCCCACCACCCCGCGGTTTTTAAGAGCGTGCGCCGAGCCTGAGAGCCACCGTCACCCCAAACATCCCCCCCAGCCCCACCCAGTGACCCTTTCACAGAGAAAATAGGGGCCCTTTTGGCCCGGGCCCTTACTAGCCCCATGTGTGGGTTTGGTGAGAGGGATTTTTCCCGGGACACCAGTGCAGACAACACCTTAAAATTTTTAAAGATGACACGTGGCTGGCCGGGGCGGGGGAGGGCCCTTTTTCTGGAAAAAGAAATGCTGCTGGGGCATCTGGTTTGGGGGGCGGGGCGGGGGCCATGACGTGGGGGGAAACCCATCGGGTTTCCCAAAAAAAGGGGAAAGGGTAAACTTTTCCCAAAGGGCCAAAACCCTGGCAAGGGCCGACTTTCGGTTTTTTGGGTTTTTGGGGAGGGGTTTGGGTTTAAAGGTTTTTTTCTTCTGCTCCCAAACCTGGAAGACAGAAGGCGGGCTGCTAGACTGGTCGCTGTAGGGCGTGAGGCCCCGTAACGGGCCCGGAAGGAAAAGGGGGGTAGGATGGGTCTCGGGTTTTTTTGTTTTGGTTTGGTATTTCGGGCGAGGGTTTGGAGGCTGAAGCCAAAGGCTGATCCCTGACCCAGACTGGAAAACAGGGGGCACCCTGGGGAACGTTTTGGGGGTGGCGGAGGAGGAGGGGGGCGGAGACAGAGGTTGAAAAAGGGGTTGGAGGCCCGGGGGTTCCGGCCCTGGCCTTTTTTTGGCAAGTGTTCCCTCCATTTTTAACTCATGCATTCGCTGCATGTGACTAGACATGTTGGTGGGGGTTAACCACTTAAAAAGGTTTTTTGCCTCTACTTATGCCCTTTACCGGCAAAAGGGGGCATATGAAAACGCTGGGTTTAAAACAGGGAATTGGGCCCAAAAAAGGCCCAGGGTTGAGAATGTCCCCGGACCTTTTTTTACCGGCGATAAGCGAGGAGCGGGGTTTTTTCGCCTTTACCTGGGTGGCGGGAAACATATCACGGGCTTCTGCGACCCGCCCTCTCCCCTTTTTTTGGGGGGACCCATTGACACCACCCCATCGTCCCTTTCCCCCTCGGCCACCCGATAAGCGCTCGCAAAACAAATTTTTTGCGGAAAAGACCAGGAAAGGGGTCCGCAATGTCTTCCCCATCATCATCATCCCCAACACAGGTGACTTGGTCGTCCTGACTTTCTTCAATCCAAAGCTGCGGGGTACAAGCAAGGGGGACCCGCCCAAAAAATCCACCGCCCGGTGATTTTTTCCGATTGACCTTTCTTCCTTCACCTCCTCTGATGGCTCCCGTAACTGGGCGGGCAGAGCAGACTAAATCTTCCTCTTATCTTTTAAAAATGCCTTTGACCCCAAAACCCCAATTTTTTCACAAAGAGGTCTTCCCGACAATGGATTATCCACAGTTTGGGGACACGAGTTTTAAAATTTTTTTCTGTTCAAAGTTTACGGAAGCGAAAGGGAAACTGAAAAAAAGACAAATTTTTGGCCGTGACTGCGAGGACGAGGAGGGAAGACTGCTAGATGGGAGGTTTTCATAAAACCAAAAGAAGGACAGATTTGGGGACGATTTTTCGTTACTTAAAATTCACATGGCCCTGGGCCCAGCGATGACAAAGGGCCCGACGGTCCTGCAACCCGAAAGATCCCCCCTGGCAATGCGTGTTGTCGCCAGCCCGGAAAAGGGGCCAAACCCTTTTCTCGTACCCCCTACCTCCAATGGCTACCCCCCTCCCTTTGCTCCTTACCACCTGCATTTCGCTCCAAAGTTCAGAAATATAAAAATTTGGAAGCAAAGGAATAAATTTTTGGGAAATCCCCTTTTTAAAAAACGGGAAATCAAAAGCTATTTTTCAAATCCCTCTAATCAAAACAAAATTGCTGGATTCAAAAATTTTAAATGCAAGGGGTTTTATCCCCAACAAATCTGGACTGGGGCAAAAGTCCAAAAAACAACGTTATTCTGTTATGTTTTGGTATAGATAAACGGTAATTTTTTGCACCTTTCATTCAACCTGTGGTGAATATAGAATTGCTGTTTAAAAGAATTTACGTAGATCCTCGCGTCAATGATCAGTGCTGGTTGCGCAAAAGTCAAAAAACACACGTAACTGTTATGTTTTGATATAATAAACTGTAATTATTGCACCATTCAATTCACCTGTGGTGAATATAGAATTGCTGTTTTAAGAATTACTAAGATGCTGCTTCAAAGAACAGTGCTGGGAGTCGTCAAAAAGTCAAAAAACACGTAACTGGTTATGTTTGATATAATAAAAAACGGTATTTTTTTGCACCTTTCAATTCACAGTGGTGAATATAGAATTTGCTTTTTAAGATTACGTGATGCTGCGTCAATGAACATTGCTGGTGCCGCAAAAGTCAAAAAACACGTAACTGTTATGTTTAGATATAATAAACGTATTTTTTTGCACCTTTCAATTCACCTGTGGTTGAATATAGAAATTGCTGTTTTAAGATTTACGTAGATGCTGCGTCAATGAACATGCCTGGGTGGCCGCAAAAGTCAAAAAACTCGTAACAGTTTATGTTGATATAATAAACGGTATTTTTTGCACCTTTCAATCACCAGTGGTGAATAAGAATTGCTGTTTTAAGATTTACTTGGATGCTGCGTCAAATGAACAGTGCTGGGGTGCGCAAAAGTCCAAAAACACACGTAACTGTTATGTTTTCAGAATATACACTATTTTTGGCAAAATAAAAAAAACAACCTGTGGCTGACACAAGAAATGCTTGGATGTAGTTTAACTGCCAAGGTGGGATATAACAACAGTCACAGGTGTAATCGGGTAAAAATTAAAATGAACACATATCTGAAATGTATACTGTGATAATAAAAGTGGAGTATTGCACCTAACAACGAGACCTCCGTTACTAGAATGGATGTGTAATCCAATATAAGTTCAGGCTGCCGAATATCCAGGAAATATTTCCCCCCCATAGCAAACTGTTATATAAAGTATATTCCAACTACAATGTCCTACACTAAGATCATGGTGAACTTTATCCGTGTTCTTATAAGATAGAGCTTGTCTGTGTTCGCGGAATCCGCCGGGGCCCCCCCCATGCTCCCTCCGCCGTGAATTACAGCGGAGATGCTCCTTTATAAAATTCCTACCTAACTAACAAAGAAATCTTCAAAATCACTAATATAACTAAATTGGAAGGATCACAAGCTAATAGTAGGGTTTTCACCTCAGTGCAGAAATAACTAATTTTCGCTGAGCTGTTTGGCCACAGGCAGACGCGCAGGTCCTAAACCCAATGAGACTGCAGAGAAGACACTGAGGCTGAAACGACCAAGAGGAAACCTGTTTCTATGTAAAACGAGTCGATTTGAATTTTCCCAGCCAATCGAACCATCAACACATTCGCCAGTCATGACTCGCACACTACATCTACACCCATGCACTATTCTGTAATTCTGATTGGCCTGCCGCCAAAATTACAGGAAGCGCCGAAATAAGTGCGATCTTAATAGATGATGCTCAGATTTATAATGGTGGACCTTATTACTCCCATGCAATCTGGAAATATCGACAAACCATAAAACCTTGCCGATTTCAACTTTGTCGATAAAAATCGCTCAACACTAGTAAGAATCACAGCTAACAGTAGAGCTTTCTCTGTGAAGAAATAGATTAATTTCGCTGAGCTGTTTGGAAAAAGCAGGGCGCACGTCCTTCTGCTCTGAGACGCTGAGAGACACTGAGACTGAACAGGAAGGGCTGTTCTATGTAAAACGAGGTCATGTGATTTTTCCAGCCAATCGCAACCATACACATCCCAGTCATGACGTCGCACACACATCTCACCCTGCTCTATTCTGTAATCTGATTTGCTGGCCACCAAAATGACAGGAAGCGCCGAAAATGGCGCGATCTTAATAGATGATGCACAGATTTTAACCTAAATTATCGCATGATCTAAAAATTTCGATCAACATAAAAACTGTGCCGATTTCAACTTTGTCGATAATAATTGCTCAACACTAGTCCCTACTCTATTCTACAGATTATCAATCCATTCACTTTTCGTCTTCGTCTCCCGCCGACTTTCCGAATCCATAATGTCTTCCACAAATCGCTTCTCAAAAAATACATACCTCCTATCAGTCCTCGTAAGGAACCTCCTCTCCAATCGAGGTACAGGGGGATCTAGAGTTTGAAGTTGAGCATACAGTGGATTTCCAAAGCGTCAGAAGTGCTCTCCAATATCTTGTACATGGAGAGGTTATGGACCAGGGGAGCACACGTGGGAGCCTGCCGCCTCGATCCATGCCAATCGTTTAGTGAAGGGTTTACACAAAAAATTCCCTATGAAGTCTGGTCCGGGACTTAAGGGTCCGGTGGCATCTTGTAAAATGAGGGGGGGGGGACTGTCAGGACTGCGTTACTGGCCCTTTAAGGATTGTTTTTTGCAGCCTAGCATCACCTTCTTGGTGGAAGGTAATGCTGTGTTTACTTCCTGTCTGATCTGCTTTTCTGTTGCTCATGGACTCTGCATTACCTTCTGCCTAGAATGTGAAGCACAATCCTTCCAGAGACAATGGAGGAGGGAGATGGGAGACAGTGAACAGTGCAGATAAAAAGTATGTCAAATGTGATTTTCGATACTACAGGGAGGATGGAGAGAAGAGTTAACCATGAGTACAGGTCTCTCATAAGCAAAATATAAAAGCCAGGAGCATGGTAATGTGGCTGCAAGCTGGACTAACAGTACATTAGCAAGGAACTGAATTTATAGCATAAAGAAGTATTAGCAAATTAATACTAGACTACAGTGTGCACATTTTCTTTTGTTTGTCCTTTTTCTAAATAGTTAGTGTGGACCGAGAATAACTGCCCTGTGACCAAAACTGTTGAAAAGTGTCTAGTAATTTTGGACTACCTTTCTGGTCATTATTGGGTTAATGCAGTGTAATTCTATAGATATACTTGTGAACGGCATTGCAAGTATTGTAATTGTTTATATAAAATAATACTTTACTTAACATTTTCTAAATAATTTCAGTTTTACACTGGAATTCTTGTTGGAAAAGGTTGTGGCCATAAAAGTGAGGATTCTTGCAACTTATTCTTAAAACATGTAGAAAAAGAAAAAAATGTAATGAAGAAAATATTTTTAAAACATGGAATATAGTATTGGCATTTTCGATAAAATAAAATTGTATTAATTACACCCAATATTTGGCTTTACTGATTTGACAAGGTAATATGTTGCCATGGTCTATCTACAATAATGGTGTAGAGATTTTCACACCATGCTGTTTCACCGAGCCTGTTTTTCACAGGCAGCTTCACACTCACACCTTCTGGTTAGGCTGTGTTTCGGATGTATAGAAGAGGCTGGAACCCAGGTTTGCTTCTCCAGCTGAAACCCTTTCCAGTGAACTAAATACTAGCCCTACGAGTGTCTATTATTCTCTCTACCTCATATTTAAGTTCCTCTATAACCTGGACTGGAGGGAAATGTTCTCTTTGGGGAGAAACATACCTTTTGACGAGAGACTTATGAAATATGTTATGATTATGAAAGGACGGAGGAAGGCATAGGCGAAAAGAGGCTACCTGTTTAATTTATAAGAACCAATAAATCTGGGAGCCAATTTGCAAGAGGTTATCTTCAATTTAATATTTTTAGTAACGAGACAAACTTTATCTCCCCCCATGAAAACCAGTCCAACAGCACATGTCTTATCAAATTCTGCTAGAGGAAGGTAAGTGAGCCACTCAGCCTGATTATCCGCACAATAGCACCTAAGATATTGCTCGAGAGTGATTAAAATGCTTGGTATGACCATTAGACTGAGGATGTAACGTCGAGGAAAAGGACAGCTGGATTTACAGGGTGGGCCATTTATATGGATACACATAAATATAATGGGAATGGTTGGTGATATCAACTTCCTGTTTGTGGCACATTAGTATATGGGAGGGGGAAAACTTTTCAAGATGGGTGTTGACCATCCATGGCAGCCATTTTGAAGTTGGCCATTTTGGATCCAACTTTATTTTTTCCAATGGGGAAAGGGTCATGTAACACATCAAACTTATTGAGTTTTAACGTAACTTTATTCTTTCATGAGTTATTTACAAGTTTCTCTTTGTTTACAGCCATTGACATGTTGCAGAGGTTAATACGTGAGGAACAGATAGAAATTGTGTTGATGTCTGGTGAACATAGTACCCGGGTCACTGCAGCATCTTTAAATGCAGACGCATCTTTGGACTTGTCTGGCTTTTTATACCAACTATTAGTTATACAAATAATACAAATTATACCAACTATTATTGTATACAAATTACCATATATAATCTAGTATAAGCCGACCCGAGTATAAACTGAGGCACCTACTTTTGCCACAAAAAACGGGAAAGCTTATTGACTCGAGTATAAGCCTAGGGTGGAAAACGCAGCGTCTACTAGTGAATTTTAAAACTAAAAATATAATAAAATTACATAGGCAGTTTAATGTCCCCCATAGGCAGATATAGGCAGGTATAGGCAGTTTAATGTCCCCCATAGACTGGTATAGGCAGCTATATGTCCCCCATAGGCAGTTTATAGGCAGGTATAGGTCGTTATAATCAGATATAGGTCCTCATAGGCAGGTTATAGGCAGGTAATTGCCCCAATAGGCAGGTATAGGTCGTTACCCCTAGGCAGGTTATAGGCATGGTATAGGTCACCCTAGGCAGGCTATAGGCAGGTATAGGTCCCATTGGCTGGTATAGGTTGTTTTAGGCAGTTATAGGTCACCCTAGGCAGGCTATAGGCAGGTATAGGTCCCCTAGGCAGGTATAGGTCGTTATAAGCAGGCATAGGTCCCCCTAGGCAGGCTATAGGCAGGGTATAGACAGTTATAGGTCCTCCTAGGCAGGCTATAGGCAGGGTATAGGCAGGTATAGGTCCCGTAGGTAGGCTATAGGCAGGGTATAGGCAGGTATAGGTCCTCTAGGTAGGCTATAGGCAGAGTATAGGCAGGTATAGACGGTTTTAAAACAAAAAAACCCCACTTACCTAGCTCCCCGCTGCTCCGTCTCCTTCGCCGCTCCGCCTCCTCGCTGTCCGGCCTCCCGCACGCTCTCCTCTGTCTTCTCGGCACCGGCGGGTGATGTCATCAGGCAGCAGTGCCCGGACGCTGTCAGGTACTCGGCCTTCAGTTATATGCGCTCCCTGAGGAGTCGCATATAACTGAAGCGTCCCTGTCGGCGCACGGGCCATCGAAGCGCCTGAACGCCGACAGTGACTCGAGCATAAGCCGAGGGGGGATTTTTCAGCACATTTTTTGTGCTGAAAAACTCAGCTTATACTCGAGTATATACGGTAAATACCAGAATTTTGCCGCATTTTTGGTAAAGCGTGTCACATTGTGGACATGCCCCCTTTCCCGTGAAGCCTTACCCACTTATTGCGAAAGTTCAGGAGGTTGTAAAAAATGTCTAATGCCCATAATTAGGGATGAGCGATTATAATCGACAAAGTTGAAATCGGCACGATTTTTAGGATGATCAGAAATTGCCGATCACGCCATATTTTAGGTAAGAATCTGCAGATAATCTATTACTATAGCGCCATTTTCTGCGCTTCCTGTCATTTTGGTGGCCTTCAAATCAGCTTAGAGCATAAAGCAGGGTGAGCTGGGTGTGCGACGTTATGACTGTAATGTGTATGGTTGTCATTGGCTGGAAAAATCACATGACCTCGTTTTGCATAGAACAGCGTTTCCTGTTCAGTATCAGTGTTTCAGTGTCTCTCACTAGAGCAAGACGTGTGCTAGGTCTCTCTCAATACAGCTCAGCTCAGAGACACATTTCTTCTCTTTATTCATACAGACAACTATGCTTTTAGCTGTGAACATTAGAATATAGGTAGATTAGAGAATTTCAGTTTTTAGTTAGACAGAGACTTTTAAAGAAACATCTAGCGCTGCACAGCCGTGTGGGGAGGGGGGGGGGGGAACGGAAAGACAGGCAGATAGGAAGGCAGGCTGTGGAACGGAGGGTGTATAGTGTGCAGTCCAGACTCTGCTTTGAACCTGCACTGAAATGGCATTTTTTTACCACTTTTTGGCCAGCACACCTCGTTGTACGTTTTAATTTGTGCATCACAGTTTTTTCAATCAGCCACCTTGTACTTACATTAGGATACAGAAATTTTCTAGTAACTGCTGGTGTATTTCATTGGTGCAAAAACCACCTTTTCTTATCCGTATAACTTTTAAATAGCTGTTTTTCACTTTGGTGCAGCACAGTTTTGTTCAAAGAGCCACCTTGTACTTACATTAGGATACAGAAATTTTCTAGTAACTGCTGGTGTATTTCATTGGTGCAAAAAAAAACCCCTTTTTCCCTTTATCCGGTAATTTTTTAAAATTTAGCTTTTTTTTCCATTTTGGGTTTGCATCTAAAGTTTTTTACAAAAGCCCCCTTTTGTACTTACATTGGGAAATACAAAAAAATTTTTTTTTGTAACTGCGGGTGTATTTAAATTGGTGCAAAAACCCCTTTTTCTTATCCGATAACATTGAAAATTTACTTTTTTTCACTTTGGTGAAAGCCCAGTTTTGTTAAAAGACCCCCCTTTTTGTACTTACATTAGGTTTTAAAGAGAGGGGCCCGAATTTCTCAAATTCGATTCGCCGACTTTTCAGAAAAAAAATTGGGTTTCGGTCTGAATTACTTGGGGACGAACCCTTTTAAAAAAAGCAGCTATTTCCAGGTGAAACAGAGCCTGTGGGGGTGCTGTAAACGTTGGGCCATGCAAAAATATGCGGGAGGGAGGGGGGTTTGGTCTTCATAAAAATTGTTGTGTTTTATTTAGGGACACGCCTTTTGCCCTGCCTCCGTTTCTTAGAATCGCTTCACAAAAAAATTTCCCTGGGCATTTTAAGGGGGCCCAAAAACTGACCAAAAACGAAGGGGGGAATGTAGCCGGATAAAGTCATGGCAGCGCCAGCGGGAAAAAAAAACAAGCTGGGGGCTCAATCCTACCAAAAAGCGTCAAAGAACTTTAGATTTGGGGTTCCCGGGACCCAACCACGGGATCACAGCACAGAAGAGGAGGGCCACGCAGGAGTCCCCCGCGGGGGCCCAGCACCCGGGGTGTCCCCCTACCGCCATGTGTTGCCCCACACACTAGGTCATACCCCTTTCTCTAAAGATGAAAACTGAAACCCCCGCCAAGAGTAGGGGGGGTTTGTCACACACAACCCCTTGTTGGCAGGGCCCCCGGGAGCAGGTGAGGGGCCCCTCCCCGGTCCTAAACCCCCCTTCTGCCCCCGTTCGCTTCCCCACACCCAGAGAACAACTATGGTTGGGGGGCCCTTTTGTGCCACTATGCAGGGGGGGACCAACTATTTGAGGACAGTGGGCAGAAAAGTGGGGGGGAAAAAACCCATCCGCTGCTTCTTGCGAAGAAAGGAAAATAGGTTGAGGGGGTTTTGCAATGGGGGGTTATGTTGAAAGTGGTCATGTTTTGGGTACGCGACCCCCTTTTAAGGAGGACGGGGGGGTACAGGAAAAACCCCTAATCGATGTACCCGATACACATGGGGACGGGAGGGGGCAGGCGAGGCTGGGCTTTTTTTTTTGGTTTGCCCTATTTAAAACAAGGCAAAAAGTGCCCCCCAAAACAAAAAATTCAGCCACTCCTCCCTCCTTGTGCTCCCCTTTCCCCCCTGGGATAATTTCGCCCCTACCCCGGGTGCCTCCCTCGACTACCCTTTTGCCCCCGGCCCTGGAAGCATTTACGTTTTTCTTTTACATTAAGTTTTTTGGGGGCGGGAGAAGAAGAAGGAGGATTTGGGGCGACAGACAATCTGGGATCTTTGGGCAGTAAAGGGGTTTAAAGTCCGGGCCGGAGATGTAAATTTGGGTTTTCCTCACATAATTTTGGTTTTTTTTTAAAGCCATTTTGATGCTATCAGCTGACCCCGACCATCATTTTACAAGGGGTTTATTATTTATCATAAGGGGAAATAGCAGCAGCTTGCGTGTGGCAGTTTGGGTAGGGCCCCCAAATCGGTGTTTTTGTCAAAGGGGTCGCAGGGTGGGGAGTGGTGGAGGTTGGGAGCCAAACACCCCATTTAGACCCCCCACTTTTCAGGTCCCCCGAAAGTAGGGCACAGGGGCTCACCAGGGCACCCCCAAGCGGTGGTAGCGGGGCCAAAGCCAGGGAGCGGGATCTTAAAAAATTTTGGGGGGCCGGTTTTTAGCAGAGCCCGTCGCAAAGGGAGGATGGACTTTTTGCGGCAGAGTCCCCACCAGGGTTTGCAACCCCCGGGGCACTGCTTGAGGGGGCAGGGCCCAGCGCCCGCGAGGTACAGAATCGTAAGACTAAACTGGTAGGGCAAAGGGGAAGGCCAATAGGGGCAGAGCAGGGGGTGGGATTCGAGGTCAGAAATGTAGCAGAAAAGGGTTTGGGGGGACACGGGGAACAAAAACTGAAGAACAGGGGAAAAAGATGAACAGGAAAAAAATATATTAACAGGGAAGGGGGGAAAAGTATGAAAAAGGGGGGAAATTTGGGAAAAAAAAAAAAAAACCCCGGAAAAATTTATTAACGGGGAAAAAAATTGAACAGGGGGAAAAAGTTTAAAAGGAAAAAAATATATTAACAGGGGGAAAATTTATGAACCCAAGGAAAAAAAATATATTAACAGGGGGGAAAATTTTTGAACAGAAAAAAGGCCATTTAACGATTTTTGATTTTCCAAAGTGGACAGGATGATTCCCCCGGGCGAATGAAGGTACACACGGGGGGAAAGGGTCAATCAGGTTTTTTCAAGTCCCTTTTCCCCCCATCTGCAAAACATTCTAAAAAGGGCCAGGAAAATTTTTTATGCACTTTTGCCGTTCTTACAACCCCCCAAAACACCAAAACCCCCCTTTAAATGCAGCTGCCCACCGGGGGCCCCCCTCAACATTGGCTTATATGTGGCATTTCCAAAAAGGTTTGGGAAATTTCCCGCCTCCATATGTTGGAATGAATCTAAAGAACAGAACCGGGGTATTAAAAGGTTTATTTTTTTATCCCCAAAGGGGCGGGTCACCCCCGTGTAAATTTTTAAAGTTGGCCAGTTTGGAGCTCTGCGTGACACCTGCCGTTTGTCAGGCCCCTTTCATGCGGGGCATGGTTTTTTTTGGCATTGCCCGCACTACTGGGTGAATCACATTAATTTCCCCTGGGTTAAATTTGGGACAGCGGGAGTGGGGTCCCCTGGACCCCCGCAAAACGATTTCCCAAAACCACGCCAGGGAGGGGAAACTAATTTTTCCCGGTTTTTTCCCCCAGAGCCCGGGGGCAAAGCCGGGGGGGACTTGCGGTTTGGGGGGATCACCAGGGCGCTAACCCTGGCGCGTAACTTGCGGTGGCAGTCCCCAGGCGCAGCGAGGTACCGGGAAAAGTTTTAAAACAAAAATCGTAGTTTAAAGGTAAGGCCCAAAAGGGCAGGCAGGGGCGGGGTTTCGAGGGCAGGTAAAATTTGCGAAAAGGGCGGGTACACGGGCCCGGGCAAGAAAATGATGAAAAAGGGGAAATTAATTTAAAAGGGAAACAATAAAATTAAACGGGGGAAAGTATTGAACAGGGGGCACTTGATGAAAAAAGGAATAAAAATATTAAAAAGGGGGAAAATTATTGAACAGGGGGAAATTGATGAACAGGTAACAGGTGAGGGCCCCCCCTTTTTCCACCGTTAACAGGGGAGGGCCTCCCCTTTTTCACCGTTAACAGGGGAGGCCTCCCCTTTTTGCACCGTTAACAGGGAGGGCCTCCCCTTTTTCCACCGTTAACAGGGGAGGGCCTCCCCTTTTTCATACAAAGCCAGTTTTGCAGCTTTGTCTTTTGCTTCTTTTTTGTTCTGCCCCATTCCAGTTTTGTACTGAATTCAACCAACAATGGCACAGAATGCAAAATAAGCACCTAAAACATTTCCTGTAGTTATGGTCTCCTTCAGTTCAAGTTCCATACGCTGCATTTGAACAAACTGGTGTAATGCAGAAACTGGATTCAAACCACCACGTTTATACTTCATGAGTGTTTGATTGTCACTGCTGTCCTCCTCAACGGTCTTGGTATGCAGAGGCTTACCGCTCGCCAAAAAACCTCCCATGCCACTCTCCACATCAATACTGCAAGAAGCAGGGGGTGTCTGCCCCACCTCTTCGTTGCCAAGTAGCTGCTGACTGTCCTCAAATTGTTCGTCCTCGCTGTATAGTGGCGCTGAGCCCAGACCACATAGTAGATCTCTGGCTGAGGGAACCGGATGGGACAGTGGCGGGTTGAGGACAGGTGAGGGCCGCTGACCCGCTCCCGGGCCATGCCAACTAAAGGTTGTGTCTGACGTTCCCACCGACTCTTGGCTGGGGTTGTCAGATGTCATCTGGGAGGAAGTGGATGACCTAGTCAACCAATCAAGAACCATTGGGTTGCTGAACAACACACGGCCGCTAGATGACAGCGGCATCCAGGAATGTTTGTGCCACTGCCACTCGCATGTGAAGAGCCTGCCACCTCTCTGTCTGACATACTGTTTGTTCTAAAATGTACAGACTCTGTTTACAAACAGGCTTAATTAACCTTCGGATATGAATTATGCTACAGCCAAAATTTCTTCATTGGCATTGAAAAACAACGTTTCTTTTACTGAGTACAACTGCAGAATAATACTTAGTTAACCCTTCAATGTAAATTGCACAAAAGAAATGTGCTGCCAACAATTACCAGCTTTGTAGCGTGTTAAAACGGCGTGTATTTTACAGAACACAAAAACAGAAAAACTCGTAATTAACCTTCGGATATGAATTATGCTACAGGCAAAATTTCTTCTTTGGTGGTGAAAAACAACGTTTCTTTTAGTAACCACAACAGCAGAAGAACGCTTAATTAACCCCTGGATCGAAATTGCGCAAAAGAAATGAGCAACCAAAAATTAAGTGGTATTTGGATTGTAAAAACGCTGTTTCTTTAACTGAATACAACAGCAACAGACTTAGATAACCCTTGGATATTCAATGTGTTCAAGAACTGAGCAGATAGCATTAAAATGTATATGCAGCTGAATTGGACGCACACTGGACTTCAATCCCAATACCACACAAAATCAGAATTAGAACGTAAGAGAAGCAGTCTCTGAGACAAGCTGTGACACCCCCCAAAAAATTGCTGTATAAAAGTTAGTTCTTTAGTATGAGATATCAGCAGCAGTAGCAGCTTCGCTACACAGCACAGTGAAAGCAGTGTGAACTGCCAGCGTTGCGCCCGGACTTAGTGCGGTGACGTCACAGAATCCCGCCGGTCTCTGATTGGCTCCATCTCTGCACATGTCATTTAGACTACGCCTTTCTTCCTCCCAGACTT
>JAODAL010054091.1:0-24852 GCA_025379985.1 Phyllomedusa bahiana | reverse complement strand
TCGGGGGGCAACCTCTCCAACATTTCAAGAAAGAACTGACCCGGAACGACCCTTTGGGGGGGCCCGCTGCTTGAGAAACGCAGGCTTTCCCCGGGGAGGGTTGCTAAAGGGATCGCGCATCTAGCATAGGAGAATAAATCACCTTTTTTGCTCGCATCTACTGTAGAGTGCCGTGGGCTTTCTTTGTTGTATATCTTCACTTCTACAGGACCCCAGCGCTATTTTTTTGCCTGCCACAGTTTCGGTGCTAGTTCATACCAAGCTTCTCTGTACATCCATACTCAGGTGTTTCACATACTACTAATGCTATGAATAAGGGCTGTGTTGTATAAGCCTGAAACGCATAAGCGAAGATCTGTGTCTTGCATGGGATCTGAGTAAATGGATAAATTGGATCTGTCATTTTATATGGATATCCTGGATGTTCTCTTCTTGACTTGATACCGTGGATTTTCACTGGTAGATCGATGCATTCCATAAAAACAGAAGAATTGGTGAGCTGAATTGTGTTTCTGGTTTAGAATTAGGCCTCCTCCCCACGGCAGGTTTTTCAGACAGTTTTATTAAATGTTTTTTGGTTTTGAAAGCCGTCTGTAAACCGGCTGACAAACTTTAAAACGGACGTCTATGGAAAACTCGCGCAGCGGTCCCCAATGCACGGATTTTCCACCTGACGGTTTTTTACACCACCAGCGGTCCGAAAAAAACATTGAACATGTTCATTCTTCCGCCCGATTTTTGGGCAGAACATGAACAGGTCAATGCGAAGGGGAGAAAAACCGTCCCTCTGTGGCTGTGTACACAGCTCTAATCTAAGGGCGACATGTCCAAAAAGTGCGTATCTAGGCCAGTTTTAGGCGCATTTAACCCCTTACCGCCGGAGCCAGTTTTGGGCTCTCTGACAGAGCCCTATTTTTGAAATCTGTCATGTGTCACTTTATGTGAGAATAACTTTTTGACACTTTAACCTACCATGTGATTTCAGACATTGTTTTCTCGTGACACATTGTGCTTCAAGATAGTAAGAAATTTTGGTCCAAAAAATGATTGTTTTTTTTTTGAAAAACATCAAATTATCGTGAAAAATTAGAAAAATTTACCAATTTCAAACTTCAAAAATTTCTGCATGTAAGACAGATAGTTATTCCACTCAAAAATGTTTATAACTAGCATCAAACCATATGTCTGCTTTTGGGTTTTGGCATCATTTTTTTAAATGTCTTTTTTTTTTTTACGACATTAGGGGGCTTATAAATTTAGTAGAAATTTTTTCAAATTTTCAAGAAATTTGCAATATAATATTTATAGGGACCAGTCCAGTTCTAACGTGGCTTTGATTGACCTGTATGTTAGATACCCCCATAAATGACCTCATGTAAAAAAACTACACCCCTTAAAGTATTCAAAACAGCATTTAGAAAGTTTATTAACCATTAGGTGTTTCACAGAAATTAAAGCAAAGTGGAAGTGAAATTTCAAAATTCACTTTTTTTGCAGATTTTCAATATTTATGCATTATTGACAAGAATACGGTAAATGTGATCGGGGAAAATGCAAATTAATATTGATTCCCCCAGATTCTGCCGTTTTCAGAGATATCCCATGTGGCCCTAGTGCATTTTTGGCTAAACCACAAGCCCAGAGTAGGAGGAGCACATACTGGACTCTGGGGTCTCATTTTCATTACAATTTTATTTAAAGGGGCACATTTCGGGTTTTGCGGACACCCAAAGGTTCCAAAACGTAATAAATACCCTAAAAAGACCCCATATTGGAAACTACACCCCTTACGGAATATATCCAGAGGTGTAGTGAGTATATCTACCCCCCACGCGTTTCACAAATTTTTTTAGCGTTCGGCTCGGAAAATAAAAAAAAATATATTTTTTCATAATCTCCCAATTTTAGCTGAAAATTTTTTAATTTTTACAAGGAATCTTGGTAAAAAAGCCCCAAATTGTGTTACGCAATTTCTTACAAGTTCGGCAATACCCTACATGTGGGTGTAAACTGCTGTTTGGGCGCATGGCGGGAGGGTAAAAGGGGAGGGAGTGCTATTTGGCTTTTGGCGCAAAAGATATGGTGGGGCCAAATTGCCCGCATCTCCAAAGCCCCAAAGAACTAAAACATTTGAAACCTTCCAGAAGTTGCTCCATTTTGGATTCAACGCCCCTCAGGGATCTCATCTAAGGGTGTATTTGCATTTTGGGTGCAACAGGTGTTCCGTAGTTTTTTTTTAGCATTGGGCCAGGGAAAAATGGAGGGGGAAACGCATTTTCCGCCATTGTTTTTGGGCTTCATTTTTACAGTATTCGCCATACGGGATAAATGACGGGATATCTTTACTATGGGGGTCGGTTACAATTACAATATATAAATTTTATATAGTTTTTTTATGTTTTTTACTTTTACACAATAGAAGCGAGTTTTATAAAAAGTTGCGTTTTTAAGTTGTCGTTTTTGACAGCCATAGCTTTTTTAAATTTTTTTGCTTTAGGAGTGCTTGTGGGCTTATTTTTTTACGAGATGAGTTGATTGTTTTTATTGATACCATTACGGGGCATATTGATGCTTTGATCACTTTTTATTAAGGTTTTTAGGAAGCATTTTGTACAAAAAACCGCAATCCTGGTAGTGTTTTTATTTTTTTTTTTCAGCGGTCACTGTGCGGTTATTAAATGACATATTTGTTTTACTCAGCAGGTTGAAACGATTACGCGATACCACATTTGTATATTTGTTTAAATTTGTTTACTGCTTTTACACAATAAAAACACATTTTATTTTAAAAGGAAAACCGTTTTTGCATCCCCAACAGTCTGAGAGCCATAACTTTTTTTATTTTCTGTTTATGGAGCTGTATAGGGACTTTTTTTTTGCGGGATAAAGTTGACGTTTTTATTGGAAAATATTTTTGGGGGACAAGATTTTATGATCGCTTTTAAATTTTTTTTGGAAGTAGGGTGAAGAAAATTACTGCAATCCAGCAGTGTTTTTTATTTTTTTTTTTAATAGCGTTTCACCGTGCATTTATCCGTGACAAGTTAGTTTTACTCTGGGGGTTTGGACGATTACGGTGATACTCCATTTATGTAGTTTTTTTATTTGAAAGAACAATTTTTTTGAAAAAAAAGTGGTTTTATTGTGTAAAAACAATATTTATGCATCGCTATCTTCTAATAGCCATAACTTTTTAATTTTTCCGTATACAGAGCTGTCTAAGGACTTTTTTTTTGCGGGATGAATGACGTTTTAAATTGGCATCACTTTGATGTTGATATGAGTTTTTGATGACTTTTTACTCCATTTTATGTGCTGGGGGAAATGAACAAAAATGCTATTCTGTGACTTTTTTTTTGGGGGTTTTTTTTACGGCCTTCAAAGTACGGGTTAATTAACATGACAGATTTATGGGGTGGGTCGCTCCACGCGGCAATCCCAAAAATTTTGGGTACTTTATTTATTTTTGATCTTTTTTAGGGCGATTGGCGTTTGTAAAGGGGAAAAGGGCGATGTACGTGTTTTTATTTTATTTTTTGTGTTTGTTTTACTTTCTACACTTTTTTTTAACTTTTTCATACTTTTTACAACTTTTCCCCAGGGGGGAATTGCATGAACGATCGTCAGATCATTCATTGCAATAGGAAATCAGCATACAGCTTATAGCTGTATCCTGGTTTCCTTTGGCAACTGTCTGTCACGCTGCCCACAATGCATTGTGGGCATCGTGACGTCACCAAGACAACCCGGATGCTGTCATTCAGGGATCCGGGCGTCTGATGGAGACCGGGTTTTCGGCGCTAAAACGCCGTTACTGCGCCGTGTACTCAGGCGCAGGAGCTCACTCCCTGCCGCCCGCAAACCGCCGATTCGCGACCACGAATGTCGCGGCATCGGGGGGTAATCTCCGCGGCCGGACGCACTCCGGCTGGGGGACGCAGACATTGCCAGCGGTAATATACGTGGTCATGCCGCATCTTGCGCCCCACGTTGTGAACGCCCCAAGATTGCCGTGAGTTTCTCATAGGCAATTTGCCCAAGGAACCCCTACCCGACTTGCCGTGATAATACGGCAAATGTGGAAGGGGTTAAATAAGTCTAAATGGCGCTTTAACAGTCGTACTTTCATAAAAAAAGGGTCAGATATACATGCATAGATTACATTGGGCCCCTTTAAAATGGCACACCGTATCAAAAAAGGCGCCGGGGGCCCTCAAAAAAGGGGCATTAGTATCAAAGGGGACATTGTATCCAAAAAAGGGGCAATTTTATCAAAAAAGGGGGATTGTATAAAAAAGGGGGCACTTATCAAAAAAAGGGGACATTGTATAAAAAAAGGGGGACATTGTATCAAAAAAGGGCACATCAATTTTAAATTTGGGAGTATATGGTATGCATCTTTGAGGCTAATTGCCCAACGATGGGTGCCATAAACATGTAAGGCGCGCCTACAATAGGCCATGCGTTATGGAGGCGACGCACCCTCATTTTTGGACATTTAAAAAAGTGTCGTTCCGGCGTATAATGCGCTATTTTGGTGTAACGACAGCTTCATTTACAATAAAAAATATGGCGTCAAAGTGGTTCCGCAAAAAGGGACAAAAAACTGGCGTTGGCGTGTTGGGACATGTATTTGCTCTGTGCCGTGGGGACATGCCCTTATCTGTCTTACATGCAGAAATTTTTGAACTTTGACAATGGTAATTTTTCTAAATTTTCACGACATTATGATATTCTTCACAAACAAAGGAAGATTTGTGGACCCCAAACATAACTAATTATAGCAACAAATGTGCAACAACATCAACCTTTGAACAAAGGAAGGGAAAAGTATAAAAAGTTATCACAAAAATTTAAATGAACCGAAAAAAAAAAGAAACCACAGGGCACATGTATGAAAACTGTTTAGGTCTAAAACTCTCTTTTTTGCCCAAAGCAACCAATAAGAGCTCATAGGCCCCCAACGATCAGGCCATGCAACCAATCAGAGCCATAAGCACCAATAGAGCTCTAGTGACCAATAAGAGCCATAGCAAACAATCAGAGCTCATGTGACCAATCAGAGCCATAGCAACCAATCAGAGCCCCCCTAGCAAAACCAAAAAGAGCTCAAAATGCAATGAGAGCCCCTAGTAACTAATCAGGCCATAAAAACCAGAGTCATACAAAAATCAAAACCAAAGCACCAATTCAGAGCTCATAGCGCCAATCAGAGCCATGCAACTAATCAAGTCCATAATAACCAATCAGGCTCTTACCAGAATCAGAGCATATAACCAGCAATCAGAGCCCTAGAACCAGAGTCATGCCACCAATCAGAGTCCATAGCAACCAAAAGAGCTCATAAAAAACCAATCAGAGACCCCAAACAGACAATCGGAGCCCCAAAAGCCCCCAATCAGAGTCCATTTGCAACTAATCAGAGCTCATAGCAACCAACCAGAGCCCATAGCAACCAATCAGAGCTCATAGCAAACAATCAGAGACCAAAGCAACAAATCAGAGCTCATAGCAACCAATCAGAGCCCATAGCAAACAATCAGAGACCATAGCAACCAATCAGAGCTCATAGCAACCAGAGCTCATAGCCACCAATCAGAGTCCATAGCAACCAATAAGAGCTCATAACAACCAATCAGAGACCACAGCAGACAATCGGAGCCCATAGCCACCAATCAGAGTCCATAGCAACTAATCAGAGCTCATAGCAACCATTCAGAGCCCATAGCAACCAATCAGAGCTCATAGCAAACAATCAGAGACCATAGCAACCAATCAGAGCTCATAGCAACCAATCAGAGCCATAGCAAACAATCAAGGACCACAGAACCAATCAGAGCCCCAGCAACAGAGTCATAGCCCCCAATCGAGTCCATAGCAACCAATAAGGCTCCCTAACAACCAATCAGAGACCACAGCAGACAATCGGAGCCCATAGCCACCAATCAGAGTCCATAGCAACTAATCAGAGCTCATAGCAACCATTCAGAGCACATAGCAACCAATCAGAGCTCATAGCAAACAATCAGAGACCATAGCAACCAATCAGAGCTCATAGCAACCAATCAGAGCCCATAGCAAACAATCAGAGACCATAGCAACCAATCAGAGCTCATAGCAACCAGAGCTCATAGCCACCAATAAGAGTCCATAGCAACCAGTTAGAGCTCATAACAACCAATCAGAGACCACAGCAGACAATCGGAGCCCATAGCAACCAACCAGAGAAAAGCAACCAAAACTGAGCACCCTTTCAATTCATAGATGCTCTGGAAAATGATAGAGGGCCTCTGATGGTCCCCAAAAGGGCAACAAAGTAAGTTTTAGACCCAGACTGTTTTCATTCATGTGGCCCCTTGTGTGGTAAAGTAGATAGTAGATAGAGGCAATTTGCACTAGCTATTTACTAACTTATTTATGTTGTGCGTCAGAATCCCAAAAGGGCCCAATCTCATATGCTTTAAATTCCCTTTGGGAAACACAAGGACTTTAGAAAGGGGTTGTCCAGCAGGTTCTTTCCATTCCTAATTACCGTGACTTCAGCAATAGGTTAAATCTAGACAATACACTAATCCTGGTCAAATTCCGGTCAGGAGAAACCTTACTGGCTGCTTAGGTAAGGCAGGTGAACACACAGCACTCGGACACCGAAAAAGAACAATAAAATGACTCTATTGGGGAAAAAAGCATTTCAAATTTGGCTTCATCAGTTTTCAACGGGTAAATAGAACACTATCAGCCCACAGCGGGGCATAAATCCCGGGCCCTTCCCGCGCTCGGGCAACATTTAGAGATAAGTAAACCACTTTGAAAGTGCTCTACCTGTTCCAGCTGTAATGCGCCTGGAAATGCCAAAGCAAAGCCATAAATGTGCAGCTTCGTATGGTTCTAGTGCGCTCTGCCTCCTGCACGCCCCTGAAATCAGGCACCTTACGAAGTGCCACAGACACTATGTAATGCGCCCCGGAGTGGCGTGTGGGAGATTTAAACATGTATGAACGGGGCTGTACCTGATATCGGCCTGAAAAGACAGCAGACTTCTGGTGCAGCCCCATTCATACAGTCGTCCTATATGGGTACATTGGGGACATCATGTACAGCAATATTCCTTCCTTCTTTATACCTTTTATTTATGGCATATAATAAAACATGCAACTTTTTTTTTTCTGTAAGATTTGTATGTTTTGTATATGATGTACTACAATGCTAAAGGGGATGTCCACTATCTATTGCTCTTATTTCTTATGCATAGAATAAGAAATTATACAATTCTCTATTATACATGTATTAAAAATTCTGCTCCTATTCCTATTTCATACCAGTGCGGTAGGCTTCTACGTAGTACAACTGACATACATGTCAAAAGTAATGGCTGCCAGGGGCTCAAAAGTCATGTGACCACCACACAGGTCATGTGACCCTGGTATCCAGGTATGGAGGAGCAGAACTTCTACAGTATTACCACCTCCAGCAGCGTCTTATCATGTGACCACCACACAGGTCATGTGACCCTGGTATCCAGATAACAGTAGTGTATAGAGGAGCAGAACTTCTCCAGTATTACCACCTCCAGCAGTGTCTTATCATGTGACCCCTGGTATACAGGTAACAGTAGTGTATGGAGGAGCAGAACTTCTCCAGTATTACTACCTCCAGCAGCATCTTTCATATGTCCACCACACAGGTCATGTGACCCTAGTATCCAGGTAACAGGAGTGTATGGAGGAGCAGGACTTCTCCAGTATTACTACCTCCAGCAGTGTCTTATCATGTGACCACCACACAGGTCATGTGACCATCACACAGGTCATGTGACCCCTGGTATCCAGGTAACAGTAGTGTATGGAGGAGCAGAACTTCTCCAGTATTACTACCTCCAGCAGTGTCTTATCATGTGACCACCACACAGGTCATGTGACCCCTGGTATCCAGGTAACAGTAGTGTATGGAGGAGCAGAACTTCTCCAGTATTACCACCTTTTAGCAGTGTCTTATCATGTGACCACCACACAGGTCATATGACCCCTGGTATCCAGATAAAAGTAGTGTATGGAGGAGCAGAACTTCTCCAGTATTACCACCTCCAGCAGCGTCTTATCATGTGACCACCACACAGGTCATGTGACCACCACACAGGTCATGTGACCACCACACAGGTCATGTGACCCCTGGTATCCAGGTAACAGTAGTGTATGGAGGAGCAGAACTTCTCCAGCATTACCACCTTCAGCAATGTCTTATCATGTGACCACCATACAGGTCATGTGACCCTGGTATCCAGGTAACAGTAGTGTATGGAGGAGCAGAACTTCTCCAGTATTACCACCTCCAGCAATGTCTTATCATGTGACCACCACACAGGTCATGTGACCTCTGATATCCAGGTAACAGTAGTGTATGGAGGAGCAGAACTTCTCCAGCATTACTGCCTCCAGCAGTGACTTATCATGTGACCACCACACAGGTCATGTGACCCTGGTATCCAGGTAACAGTAGTGTATGGAGGAGCAGAAATTCTCCAGTATTACCACCTCCAGCAGTGTCTTATCATGTGACCACCACACAGGTCATGTGACCACCCACAGGTCATGTGACCTTGGTATCCAGGTAACAGTAGTGTATGGAGGAGCAGAACTTCTCCAGTATTACCACCTCCAACAATGTCTTATCATGTGACCACCACACAGGTCATGTGACCCTGATATCCAGGTAACAGTAAAGTATGGAGGAGCAGAATTTCTTCAGTATTACCACCTCCAGCAGTGTCTTATCATGTGACCACCACACAGGTCATGTGACCGCCACACAGGTCATGTGACCCTGGTATCCAGTTATCAGAAGTGTATGGAGGAGCAGAACTTCTCCACTATTATCACCTCCAGCAATGTCTTATCATGTGACCACCACACAGGTCATGTGACCCTGGTATCCAGGTAACAGTAATGTATGGAGGAGCAGAGCTTCTCCAATATCACTACCTCCAGCAACGTCTTATCATGTGACCACCCCACAGGTCATGTGACCACCACACAGGTCATGTGACCCTGGTATCCAGGTACCAGCAATGTATGGAGGAGCAGGACTTCTCCAGCATTACTGCCTCCTGCAGCATCTATCATGTGACCACTACACAGGTCAAGTGACCGCCACACAGGTCATGTGTACATATTACAGAAAGATGGCAGAACTGGGTGGAATAAGGTGGAATCTGGATGAAAACCAAATTCAAAATGAAAATGGTGGGTGACATGTTAAAGATAATGAGACCAATTCCCAGAAGCCCAGGAGAAAGAGTCATGAGTGCTGATAACGGCAAGATATAATTACTCTATATACTTCCTGAAAACATGAAGAATGCAACAAATCTCCATTTTATAGAAAAAAATCATCACAAGTCCTCCTGCATTATCCTGAATGAGAATTTAAAGCAAGATTGATATTTCTTATATACATTACATGCACAGTGTGGAATCAGACTCAAAAAGTCTCTGGATTAAATCAGAGACATGTAAAGGTAGAAGAGAAGGCTCATAGAGCTCTTACTACATCTTGATACAATACTGAGCCTACAACATGGCCAAGTGCATTAACCTTAAAAGTACAAAAATGCTGCTCACCTTCCAGAGATCCCTCGGACAGACCAGACAGGGCAGAAGAGCTTGAGGTGGTCGAGCAACTTGTCACATACATTCTATCCATTCCGAAGAGGTTTATTAACTTGATGACTTTGAGAATCTTTCAAACCCGAGTCAAGCTATTCCTCCAGAGATATGAGCTGCAGGGAGTCCAGGTCATCAACTAAACCGTCTACATCGTCCTCAAATATTTCTGCCAGTTTCCATTTCAGGTGCTGGGCAACCTATGAATCCTCTCCAGTTATATACGTGGTGTCACCTCCTGCAAATACACAATACCATAGTGTAATAGGATGGAAATAATGAATGTGTCTTATCGATGTGATATAGAAATATGTATCTTATGATACATTGATGTATATATATATATATATTTGTATCAAGTATAATCACTGTATTTAGGTATCTCAGGGTGAGGGCAGCTTTCATAGTACACCACAGTAGTAGTCTATTTCTGCTTAACCTTTGGTGACCCCTGCCTGACTGCTTGGTAGTTCAAAGCTAACTGCCCCCCACTGATCAGAAGCTGATATCATACATTTCTTCTCAAGTATTCTTTTACCCTCCCATGTATGGATGGACAGATAATTCAGAAGTCTCTGGTAATGCTGACTATACCACTTAGACATAAGGGATACTATGTTTGGGCATCCTGAGAGTTAAGGGAGACAGCTCTGACTAGTATAAAAAGGCTTGCTGTGCCAATGAAAGCTAGCTTCGGCTGGGGCATGCAGTTGCCCAGCAACCCTTCTGTGGTCATCGGACGAAATGGGGGTACATTTGGAACCTAGGGGCTCCCCGTTTCACCTTGTACGAACTATGCATCTATAACATCTGTAACTGCAGCTAAGTATCATTCTATTCCTTATTTTATGTAATAAACCTTTAATTTTTTATATATTCTGCCTGATTGCAATTATTTCTTGACTGCCAATCAATCACCCGCTTACACATAGTAACATACATTGTATCCATACTTTTTAACACCACTAAATCCTTCTTAAGTCTTATATTAACATTTTACTAGTGGCCAAATGCAACCCCATAATATTCCCCAACCAGAAGGACTCCATCTATCCAGCCTGGACCCCTTTAGTTTTGGGAGCATAGAACAACCAATCACCTCCAATACAAAAACCCCACTTGCTCAAAGTAGGACATTTTTCCATTACCTCAAGGAAACAGTCCCTTTCCCCTCAGAAGTAGAACATGCCCCATTAGGTCAAAAGTAAACTTTCCCCTTCCCTCAATAAACTGTCCCTTACCTCAAAAGTGAACATGCCCCCCATTACCCCTCAAAGTAAACATGCCCCATTAGGTCAGAAGTAGAACATTCCCCATTACCTCAGAAGTGGACATTTTCCTTCCTCAGAAGTAAACTGTTTAAAAAATTACACCCAAAAAAGTAGAACATGCCCCATTGGGTCAAAGTAGAACTTTTCCCCTTTCCCTCAGAAGTAGAAATGCCCCATTACTAAATAAACATGCCCCATTACTCAAAGTAGAACATGCCCAAAAAAAAAAAAAGGTAATTAAAAAAATTTTTTTTTTGGTGTGTTTTTTTTTTTTTTTTTTGGGGGGGGGTGGGGGAAAAGTTTAAAAGAAAATGTATTTAGGAAAATTTTTTAATTTTTTTATTATTATAGAAGGGTGGAAATGTTTTTAATAATAAATAAAATGTTATTAACCTAAAAAAAGTGAATGTAAATGAAAAAAAATTTTTAGAAAAAGCCCCCTAAAAAACAGAACATGTCCCCATTAAAAGTGGAACATTCCCTTCTCAGAAGAAAAACTTGCCCCTTTACCTCAGAATAGAACTGCCCATTACCTCAAAGAAAACATGCCCATTCCTTTCGAATAGAACACCCCCACTACCACGAAAGTATAACATTTCCCATTACCTAAAAGAAGAACATGTCCCATTACCTCAAAAGTAAAAACAGCCCCCATTACCTCAAAAAAAAAAATAGAACTGTCCCATTACCTCAGAAGTAGAACATGTCCCATTAACTCAGAAGTAAAACATGCCCTATTACTTCAGAAGTAGAACATGCCCCCATTACCTAAGAAGCAAAACTTTTCCCATTACCTCAGAAGAAGAACAAGTCTCATCTCAGAAGTAGAACATGCCCCATTGCCTCGGAAGTAGAACATGACCCATTACATTGGAAGTAGAACATGCCCCATTACCTAAGAAGCAAAACTTTTCTCATTATCTCAGAAGTAGAACATGTCCCTTTACCTCAGAAGTAGAACATGCCCCATTGCCTCTGAAGTAGAACATGTCCCATTACCTCAGAAGTAGACCATGCTCCGTTACCTCAGAAGTAGAAAATGCCCCATTACATTGGAAGTAAAACATGCCCAATTACCCAAGTAGAACTTATCCTATTACCTCAGAAGTAGAACATGTCCCATTACCTCAGAAGTAGAACACGCCCCATTACCTTATAAGTAGAACATGTCCCATTGCCTTAGAAGTAGAAGATGACTCCTTACCTCGGAAGTAGAACATGCCCCATTAACTTGGAAGCAGAATATGCCCCATTAGGTCAGAAGTAGAACATTCCCCATTACCTCAGAAGTAGAACATGTCCCATTACCTCAGAAGTAGAACATGTCCCATTACCTCAGAAGTAGAACATTCCCCATTACCTCAGAAGTAGAACATGTCCCATTACCTCAGAAGTAGAACATGTCCCATTACCTCAGAAGTAGAACATGTCCCATTTCCTTGGAAGTAGAACATTCCCCACCTCAGAGGTAGAACATGCTCCCATTACATTGGAACTAAAACATGCCCCCATTACATTGGAAGTAAAATATGTCCCATTACCTCAGAAGTAGAACATGTCCCATTACCTCAGAAGTAGAACATGTCCCATTACCTCAGTAGTAGAACATGCCCCATTACCTCAGTAGTAGAACATGCCCCATTACCTCAGAATTAGAACATGTCCCATTGCCTCAAGATTAGAACATGTCCCATTGCCTCAGGAGTAGAACATGTGCCATTACCTCGGAAGTAGAACATGCCCCATTGCCTAGGAAGAAGAACATGACCCATTACCTCAGTAGTAGAACAAGCCCCATTGCCTCAAGAGTAGAACATGTCCCATTGCCTCAAGAGTAGAACATGTTCCATTACCTCAGAAGTAGAACATGACTCATTACCTCAGAAGTAGAATGTGACCCATTAACTCAAGAGTAGAACATGCCCCATTACCTCAGAAGTAGAACATGCTCCATTACATTGGACCTAAAACATGCCCCTTTAACTCAGAAGGAGGCAGCAGCAGCTCTCACCTTATACACAGACCTGCTGCAGGAGAGGGATCAGCAGCACAGGGGGAGGCAGCTCTAGTTCTCTCTTTCGGACCTTCCTGGAAATAAAAAAAGATTGCTGGGGAAAATTATATGAACTCAAACAATGTGGGGAAGGAAATCTGATGAAGTTTGAAAGAAACGAAACTTGAAAATGAACCAACTTTCATTTCCTCTCAAACTCCCTTCTTGAGTCTTGAGGTTGCATCACATTTGTTAGATTTGATGTTCATCCACAATTCACACTGGGAGTAAATGTACAACACATCTGTATCTGGTCTCTGGTATAACAGCAGGATGAAAGCCCCAGCAGCAGTCTCATATAACATAAGCTGTGTGTTGGTTTTCATTGTGCTGGAAACAGTCGGGGGCATCTCAGGTGTAACATACGGTTTAGCAAGCCTGACCCTCACCAGTGACCCCAGGGGGTTCAAATAATGAGAAAAGAATGAGTAACATAGAACAATTCTTTCTGCTACTACTAGGCTTCTGTGCATCCCTGTGCATTGTATCCACCAAGACTGTTCTACTTCTGTACGTGAAAAAGTTCTGTACATTACATAGTTACATAGTTTGTAAGGACGAAAGAGACAGATGCCCATCCAGTTCAACCCATTATCCTACAGTGTTCACCCAAAGAAAGGCAAGACCCCCATGACAGATGTCTTTAAACTTATAATCAGTCAGTATGCCTATTTAAAGGGTGAAAAGTAGTCACTGTGCTGTTTGGTATCGTGGTGTGCACCAGTCTGAACATGGAGCGAAGGAAGCTAAGGAGATTGTTGTCTCAGGAGATTAGAAAGAAAATATGGACAAATATGTTAAAGGTAAACTCTATAAAGACATCTTCAAACAGCTTAATGTTCCTGTTACTACAGCTGCACATATTAAGGCCTAGGGGACTGTAGCCAACCTACGTGTATAGGGCCGCAAGAGGAAAATCGATGACAAACTGATGAGATTGATAATACAAATGGTAACCAAAGAGCACAGTACAACTTCCAAAGAGATTCGGGGTGAACTCCAAGGTCAAGGCACCATCCATCACTGTTGTTGCCAAAGAAGGAAACCACTGTTGAAAGCAAATCGTTAAAAAGCGAGACAGGAATGTGCCAAATGCATATTGACTACACACAAAGCTTCTGGGAATATGTCCTTTAGACAGATGCGACAAAACTGGAGCTTTTTGACAAGTCACATCAGCTCTATATTTATAGATGCAAAAATGAAGCATACAAAGTAAAGAACATTGTACCTACTGTGAAACATGGACAAGGCTCTGTTTTTCTTGGAGCTGCTTTGCCGCATATGGCACAAAGGGGTCTTGAATTTGTGCAAGGTAAATTGAAATATTAAGACTCTCAAGGTATTCTGGAGTGAAATGTGCTGCCCAGTGTCAGAAATCTTGGTCTCAGCCACAGGTCGAGTCCTTCTTCAGGATAATAACCAAAAGCATGCAGCTAAAAACATTTAAAAATGGCAAGTGAACAAAGTAATGAACTATTCTGAAGTGGCTGATCCCTGATCTAAATCCTATTGAACATATGTGAACGAAACTCTAACCTACAATCTGGAGATGATTCACACCTGAGAAGACTAAAGCACAAATACCTGAGGTCAGCTGGAGCATGACATGTGACCAACTACTTCTAAGCAGCTGGAGCACAAGGAGTGGGCCAAATACCTGTGGATAGCTGGAGCAGGAGAAGTGGGCAAAATACCTGTGGACAGCTGGAGCATGAGGAGTGGGCCAAATATCTGTCGACAGCTGGATCACGAGGAGTGACAAAAAACCTGTGGACAGCTGGAGCATGAGGAGTGGGCCAAATATCTGTCGACAGCTGGGGCACGAGGAGTGACCAAATACCTGTGGACAGCTGGAGCACGAGGAGTGGGTCAAACACCTGTGGACAGCTATAGCACTAGGAGTGGGCCAAATATTTGTGGACAGCTGGAGTATGAGGAGTGGGCCAAATACTTGTGGACAGCTGGAGCATAAGGAGTGGGTCATATACTTTTGACAGTTGGATCACGAGAAGTGGGCCAAATACCCGTGGACAATTGCACCATGGGTAGTGGATCAAATACCTGTGGACAGCTGGAGCACAAGGAGTGGGCCAAATACCTGTGGACAGCTGGAGCACGAGGAGTGGGTCAAATACCTGTGGATAGCTATAGCACGAGGAATGGGCCAAATACCTGTGGCCATCTTGAGCTTGAGGAGTGGGCCAAATATTTGTGGACAGCAGAAGCACGAGGAGTGGGCCAAATACCTGTGGAATGCTGATGCATGAGGAATGGGCCAAAAACCTGTGGACAGCTGGGGCACGAGGAGTGACCAAATACCTGTGGACAGCTGGGGCATGAGGAGTGACCAAATACCTGTGGACAGCTGGGGCACGAGGAGTGACCAAATACCTGTGGACAGCTGGAGCACAAGGAGTGGATCAAACACCTGTGGACAGCTGGAGCACGAGGAGTGGGTCAAACCCCTGTGGACAGCTATAGCACTAGGAGTGGGCCAAATATTTGTGGACAGCTGGAGCATGAGGAGTGGGCCAAATACTTGTGGACAGGTGGAGCATAAGGAGTGGGTCATATACTTTACACAGTTGGATCACGAGGAGCGTGCCAAATACCCGTGGACAATTGCACCATGGGTAGTGGGTCAAATACCTGTGGACAGCTGGAGCACAAGGAGTGGGCCAAATACCTGTGCACAGCTGGAGCACGAGGAGTGGGTCAAACACCTGTGGACAGCTATAGCACTAGGAGTGGGCCAAATATTTGTGGACAACTGGAACATGAGGAGTGGGCCAAATACTTGTGGACAGGTGGATCATAAGTAGTGGGCCAAATACTTGTGGACAGCTGGAGCATAAGGAGTGGGCCAAACACTTGTGGACAGCTGGAGTATGAGGAGTGGGCCAAATACATGTGGAACGTTGGAGCACAAAGAGTGGGTCAAATACCTGTGGATAGCTATAGCACGAAGAGTGGGCCAAATACCTGTGGCCTTCTTGAGCTTGAGGAGTGGGCCAAATATTTGTGGACAGCAGAAGCACAAGGAGTGGTCCAAATACCTGTGGAATGCTGATGCATGACGAATGGGCCAAATACCTGGGAGCAGCTGGAGCATGAGGAGTGCGCCAAATACCTGTGGACAGCTGAAACATAAGGAGTGGGCCAAATACCTGTGGACAGCTGGAGCATGAGGAGTGGGTCAAATACCTTCAGAGATTGGCAGATGTCTCATTGAGAGTTACAGAAAATGTTTGTCTGCAGTGAGTGCCTCATACTATTGTACAAGATTGTGCAAGAGGAGTCATTAACAAAAAAGAGAAAAATTTCATATTTATCAATGAACCTAATTTCCCCTTTTTTTACTACTCACCCAAAATCCACAAAAACATAACTGTACCTCCAGGCAGACCCATCATATCTGGTATTAATTCTCCCACCAGCAACCTGTCATATTACACTGACTTATTTTTACAGCCACAAGTGGTTGGACTTCCGAGCTACCTTAAAGACTCAGGGCAACTGATACAATGTTAGGGAATATGCCTCACAATGAAAACTACATCCTTTTGACTCTAGATGTGTCGGCCCTGTACACAAGTATATCTCATGATTTAGGGACAGAATGTATAGAGGAAGCCCTAGTGAAAGACAATGAGATGCCTATCTCACAAAAAAATTTCTTAAAGAAGGAATGTATTTTATTCTTAACAATAATTTCTTTCTGTATAATAGCACCACATATAGGCAGAAACGAGGCACTGCAATGGGCACAAGAGCAGCGCCTTCATATGCAAATATCTTCATGGACATCTAAACACATATATTCCCATCCCTACTATAATTATGTGGCATTATATAAAAGGTATATTGATGACCTTCTATTCATCTTGTCTGGTCCAGCTAACACCATTCAGGACTTTGTCAATGACCTTAATAACAACACCTGGGGCATCCAATTTACCTCCCATTTCAGTGACACACATCTAGAGTTTCTCGATATAGAAATATCTATAGTGGAGGGAACTTTCCAGACTGCCACCCATTTCAAAAGGTTGATAGTAATAGCTATATCCATTTCAATAGTGCCCATCATCACCCATGGAAGAGAATATTCCATATGGGCAGCTCCGCCGGATAAGGAAAAATTGTTCAGAAGAGTCCACATTCATTAATCAAGCTTCATTCATCAAGCAAAGATTTAGGGAGAAAGGCTATCCAAACAGCTATTAGATAATGCCCTAGAAACAACTATGGAGCTCAACCAACAGGACTGTCTAGTCTACAATAAAGATAAAAAGAAAGACTTAGAATCCGACACAAGCAGGAGGAGCGCCAAAAATTCTCCCTCATTACTTAATATAACTCAGCACACCCCGAAATTAAGAAAACCTTAAAAAAACATTGGCACCTAATAAAAAAAGACCCCTTTCTAAGACAACTCATTCCGGAGAGTAGCCCCTGGAGTCGATTGCTAAGCGCATATACATCGACTTTAAGCCGTGAAAACAGGCTTAACAACCCACTGGAGTCCGCGGAGTCGATTGCTAACTCTTATCTACTGACTTGAGTTGAGGCCTTAACAACCGGCTTAACGACTGTTAGCGACTTCACACGCAGTAAATTATGTGTCCCCCCAGGTAGGTAATAATGTCCCCCCATAGGTGGATATATACTTTATTTGTCTCCCGGTAGGTGTGTAGTTTACATTTCCCCCAGCAGGTATATAGGCAGGTTATGGATCCTCCAGCAGGTATATGGGCAGGTTATAGGTCCCCCAGCGAGTATATAGGTATGTTACAGGTCCCCTAGTAGGTATATGGGCGGGTTTAAACAGGTCCCCTAGCAGGTATATGGGCAGGTTACGGGTCCCCCAGCAGGTATATAGGCAGGTTACAGGTCCCCCAGCAGGTATATAGGCAGGTTATGGTCCCCCAGCAGTATATGTAGGTTATAAGGTCCCCCAGCGGAAATATAGATAGTTAAGGTCCCTAGAGGTAACAGTTTATAGGTCCCTAGAGGTATATAGAAGGTTAAGTCCCCCCGGGTATAGAGAGGTAAAATTTCCCAGCGGGTTAAGGGGTTATAGGTCCCCCAGCAGGTATATAGATAGCTTATAGGTCCCCCAGCGGGAAATATAGATAGCTTATAGGTCTCCCAGCAGGTATATAGATTAGCTTTTTAGGTCTCCCAGCAGGTATATAGATAGCTTATGGGCCCCAGCAGTATAAAGTAGCTTATAGCCTCCAGCAGTAAAAGGGGTAGTTATGGGTTTCCTGCAGATATAGGTAGAAAATAAGCCCCCGCAGGTATATAGTTAGTAATAGGCCCCAGAAATAATAAAGAAAAATAGCCCCCGCACTATAAAGTAGATTAATGGGCCCCAGACATATAAAGGTAAAATATAGCCCCCCTGCCATATAGGTAGATAATAGCCCCCCGGCACCTCGATAAGTAGATAATAGCCCCCCCGGCACATAAAGAAGAAGATAATAAGCCCCCTTGCACATATCTAGTAGATAATAGCCCCCCCCTGCCATATAGAAGTAGATAATAGGCCCCCCTGCCATATAGAAGTAGAAAATCTAGGCCCCCCTGCACATATAGAAGTAGATAATAGCCCCCCCTGCAAATATAGAAGTAGATAATAGGCCCCCCTGCACATATATAAGTAGATAATAGGCCCCCCTGCCATATAGAAGAGAAAATTAATAAGAAAATTTCCCCAAATGAATAAGAAGTGAAGAAATAAAAAAGCCCCCCCCCCCCCTGCCATTTTTTACGGTAATAAAGGCCCGCATGATAGAGGCCAATGGACTCCGGGAAGATAATCCTGTGGCCCATACCCCGGACCCCGCTCCCCGCCCTAGTCGCCGCCCTCAGCCCCTCCCGGTCTTTTCCTTTACGGTTGGACCAATATCGGGCCGCGCGCCGGGGTCAACGAGAGCCCGTCTTCAACGACTCCTTTTCCTTGTAGTCCACCGTTACCGGGCCCAACTAGACCCAAAACATCCGGGCCTCCCGGCCCAATTTATCTCGCGAAAGCTTTCCCCTCTCCTCTCCGCCAAAGCATCTAAAAATTTTTACATTTGTCCCCGGTCGGCCGGCGACCCCCAAAACCCGGGGCTCCCCCTTTCGGCTCAAGGTTCCTAACCCCGAAAGCTCAGGCCAATGGTTTTAACCCTAAAGGGAACCCTATTGGATCCGCGGCCCCCCGGAGAAGGGGCTGTATTTTAATGTTATTTTAAATGTTATTTTATTGTTTTCTTAATAGATATTTCATTTAATGTTATTATGTGTATATTTATAATGTATTGTACTGGTTATCTATATAGAAGCTTATTCTTAATGTTATATCTAACCTAAAAACTTCTTTAATATGCCGAGGAATAGAGGATTCGAAATCCATTGTAAAACCCATAGAGTGTCGCTCGCTCTCTCATTGGTTCATTGAGCTGAGCCCCCTTATTTTTGGACCAATCACAGGTCGAGCTGTCTTTCTCCATAGGAATCTATGGGACGAGTAGCTCGTATCCTGATTGGTTGTTGGAGACGAACTCTCCTTCTTTTAACCAATCAGAAGGCTGCAATAGTTCTCTATGGACATTTCAACTTTAGAACGCTCTTCCTGCGCCCTTCTATTTTACAGTAACATTGGCACACCACCAGTGATTGGTCAGTTCATATCTGCCGCCCGATCCCAAACCAATTGCATACTCAGAAGCTCTTCACAGAGTATAATGGCACGGACACCTGTTCTTCTTACTGATTGTATTTTTTCCCATACAACATAATGGAGCGGAGTAGCTCGCTCCCTGATTGGCGGAGTGAACCAAGCCCCCTCTTTCCTCAGCCAATCAGCATTCTTCTCCATTTTTTTCATGTATTTTAAACTGTACAGCCTTACTTTTGATTGGCTAACACCACTCCATAGAATAGAATGGCTTACCGTCGCTCGCATTCTGATTGGCTGACTTCGCCGCCCAATGAGAAGTGGCGAAAATATTTAAATTACTGTCTCTCCCGCCTTTTTCTTTAATCACAATTCCTGAGGTAGCAAGAAACGCGTCAATAGTGATTTTATTTATTCCTGTTTTTAAAAGGTTTTTAGCTCTTTTCATGAGTTTATTTTACAGCAAATAAAACCTTTATTATTTATTACTCCACGCCTCACGGAGGTTTTAATAGACGAGCACCGGGGACCGCACTTTTTCTTCTGTCTTCTACTGTCCACGCCCGCTGCCGCAATTCTTGCTGCTTTGGAGAGGAGACCCACGGCTGCTGCTGAGAGACTCAGACTGAGTCCCTTAAATACTTATGAGAGTTGTGCCTCTAGACTAGTTGCACAACTCTATCAGGTGAGCTTGCACCTTACTGTTTTATTGTACTAACTGTACGGTAGACATACTTCACCATAGGAGTGCCCCCTCTGTTTTTTTCCTTCTTTCAGAAGCTTGTGCAAGATTATGGGGACCGGCATTTTTGTTCTGTCCAGTTTCATTAGTTCGTTTTTTAAAATTCTGCAGATGCACCACAGTTCTTACACAATGTTTAACTTTCATTAGATTTTTTTCAATTAATGTCAATTTATTATTACTTTTGTGAGTTTCAAGTTATTTCAGTGACCATTGTGGGTTTTTCTTTCTTTAATGGAAAGGGAACAACAATTTTCTATATGTGCATTATCCTTTCTTTTTTCTTAGTTCATCCTTGCATCCACATGCTGACTGCACCCACAGCTGCTGGAGGGTCCATAGAGCCAACACCACCATGCAGGAGCCCCACATGCTCACTGCACCCACAGCTGCTGGAGGGCCATAGAGCCAACACCACCATCCAGGGCCCCACTCTGCGCACCCACATGCTGAGGGCCATAGAGTAAACACCACCATCCAGGGGCCCCACATCGACGCCCCACAGCTGCGGGAGGGGCCATAGACCAACACCACCATCCAGGGCCCCACATGCTACTGAAACCCAAGGTTTGGGGGGTCCTAGAGCCAACACCACCTCCGGGGGCCCCAAAATCGACTGCCCCCCACACGCTGGGGGGGCCTTTGGGCCAACACCACCACCAGGGGCCCACTTTTTGCCTGCACCCCAGCTCGGGGGGGGGCCAAACCAACCCATCCAGGGGCCCCACATGTTGACTGCACCCACACTGCGGGGGGCCATAGAGCCAACACCACCACCGGGGGCCCCACATGCGCTGCACCCACAGTTTCTAGGGTCCATAGACCCAAACACCACCATCCAGGCCCCACATCTACGCACCCACACTGCTGGGGGGGCCCCAAAAAAAGCCAACACCACTACCGGGGGCCCCCACAGGCGACTGCACCCCAGCTGCTGGAGGGCAAAAACCAACACCCCCATCCAGGGGCCCCACATCCTACTGCACCCACAGCTGCGAGGTCCATAGAACAAAACCACCATCCAGGCCCCACATTTGACTGCCCCACAGCTGCTGGGGGGGCCATAGGGTAACCCCAACCACCCCCCTGTGATGCACCCACTCGGGGGGGCCATAACCCAACACCACCATCCAGGGCCCCACATGCTGACTGCACCCACACTGCGGGGGGGCCCATAAGCCAACCCCCATCCAGGGGCCCCAAAAGCTGACTGCCCCCACCAGCTGCTGGGGGGCCTAAGCCAACACCACCATCCAGGGCCCCAATTTGATGCACCCCCAACAGGAGGGCCTGACCAACCCACATCCAGGGGCCCCACATGCACTGACCCCACAGCTCTGGAAAAAAAACCATAGAGCAACACACCACCCGGGGGGCCCCCCACATGCTGATGACCCACATTGCTGGGGGTCCAAACCAAAAAACACCACCAGGGCCCACTTTGGACTCCCCACAGCTGTTTTGGGGGCATAAAACCAACCCCAAATCCGGGGGCCCCACATCTGACTGCCCCCCCACGCTGGGGGGTTCCCAAGGGGGCCAAACCACCACCCCGGGGCCCCACATCTGACTGCCCCCAAGCTGCTGGGGGGGGCCATAGACCAACACCACCATCCGGGCCCACATGCTGACTGCCCCCAAGTTTCTGGGGGAAACCATAAAAACAACACCACCACCGGGGCCCCACATCGACCACCCAATCCCTGGGACCATGGCCAACACCACCACCCCGGGGGCCCCACATCGACTGCACCCACACTCCTGGAGGGGCCATAGACCAACACCACCATCCCCCCAAATTGGCCCCACAGCTGCTGGGGGGCCATAGGCCAACACCACCATCCAGGGCCCCACATGCTATGACCCCAGCTGCGGATTTTCCATGACCAACCCCACCTCCAGGGGAAATGCCCTGCTCACAAACCGGGAGGCCATAACCAAAAAATGGGCCCCACAAAGTTATTTGGGGTTTAAGGTTATTGAAAAGTTTTTTGGTTTTGTCAGAATCTTAAATTGTTGCTATACCGCTTTCCTTTTTTAAGACCCCCATCTGAAGGTTTCCCCCGGCTCCAAATGCGCCCCCCCCTTTGGGCCCTGCCAGCACCCAAACCATTTAACCCCACAAAAGGTAGCCAAAGGAAAAAATTTTTAATAAATTTTGGGGCTGCCCCCAACGTTGTGAAAAGAGAAAAACTTTGGGAAAATTACAGATTTGGGAAAAAAAAATTAAAAAATAAAAAAAATGACCCATGTTCCACCTAATCAAACAACCTGGCACCTGTGGGGTCGGAACCCACTCACCCATGGAAAATTACCAAGGTGATTTCCAAATTTTTTTTTGGGGGAGTTTAAAGTTTTAGCCCTTTAGGGGTCCACAACCGGGAATGACCAAAATAAAATCAAAATGGAAATGAGACCCTTGTCCAGTATGTTTTTTTGAGGCTTGGGTGGGCTTTTTGTTAAGGTTAATGTCGGGATTAAAGGGGATCTCCACTTTTAAATTTTTTCCCTCAATCTCCAAGTAAAAAAACAATATAATTTTCTAATGTTCCTTTTTTTAAAAATTCTGCTCCCTCCCTTAAAATTACCCCAAAGGGCTGAAAAGCCCCTATCTAGACATAAAGAAATTGGCAGGGCCCCACATTCAGCCCTATTAAAGCTTCTAGGGACAAATTTGTATGGACGAACATGGCGCCCGTCGTACCTCCTGGCGGGCATTTATCAGCGGGCCCCAGAGTCTATTTTCCCAAAACCCTTTTTCTTTTTGTATATTGTAAACCCCTTTTTCTAAGGGATGTTATGTTGTTAATAAAGTTCATTGTAAGAAAAAAAAACCCAGAAAGTTTGAATTTTTAGGGAATGGGGGTTTTTTTTCGGGAGACAAGACAGAAAATGAGAAAACCCGGGCCCCTCCATACACTACTTTCCCAAAAATACCAACGAGCACATGACCTGGGGGTGGTGGCCACTTTATAAGACACTGTTTGGAGGTGGTAAAACGGGAAAAAGGTTCGGCTCCCCATACACTACGTTACCTGATACCAAGGGTCACATGACCTTTTGGGGTTGGGTCACATGAAAAAGCCCCCTGTTTAAAAGGTGGAAATACTGGGAAAGTTCGGGCTCCTCCATCACTCCCCTTTTCCCCGGGAAAACCCAAAGGTCACATGCCCTTTTGGGTTTGTCACAATGATAAAAAACCTGGCTGGGTAAAAAAAAGGAAAGGAAGTTCCCCCTTTTCCATAAAAAAACCCGTTACCGGGGATACCAGGGGTTCACGATGACCTGGGGTGGGGGTCACATAAATAAAATGCCTGGGGGGTGGTAATACTGGAGAATTTTCGCCCCTAATACACTCTTTTTCCTGGATCCCAAAGGGCACATGACCTTTGTGGGGGCCACATGTTTAAGAACCTGCTGGGGTTGGGTAATACGGGAGAAGGTTCGCTCCTCCATAAACACTGTTCCTGGTTACCGGGGGTCCCATAACCTTTTGGGGGTGGTCAAAATATAAAAAATTTTGCTGGAGGGGGAAATTACTGGAGAAGTTCCTCCTCCATACACTACGGTTCCGGGGATACCAGGGTCAGTGATTGATTTGGGTCCTTTTAAATGCGAAAAAGGGAACCCCTTTTTCTATGGACAGAAATTTGAATTGTACCATAATTACATGGGTATAAAAGAGGTACATGTTTATTAAATTTTCGAATGTTCCTGTTATAACAAAATAAAAAAGGGATTTTATGAAGTGGAGAACCCCTTTAATTTGCTATCAGTGGGATTTATAAATAAAAACTGTCTAAGCCTAAGACCGTCCTTGATGCCCAAAGCAACAAATTTAAAAACCCCGAAACCTTTCAAGCCCACAGCAAACCAATCAGAAAACATGGGCGCCCCAATAAAAGGGCCCAAAAAAAAGGAAAAACCCAATCGGGAGCCATGGGCCCCAAATCAGGGGCTCATATTTACCAATCAACCCTGGGAACCAATCAGAGCCCTTTGCGCCCCAATCAGAGCCCATAGACCAACAGAGCCTGAACCAATCAGAGCCCAAGAACCAATAAAACATCCCAAAAACCCCTGCCCAATCAAACCATAAAACAATCAGACCCAAATAGCAACCAATCAGGCCAAAAACGAACCCAATCAGACCCAAAATAGCCAACCAGACTCATATCCCAATAAAGCCCAACCCAACCAATTTCAAACCCCAAAAAAAGGCCAAAAACCAATCGGAGCCCATAGAACCAATCAGACTCATAGGCCCAAATTCGGGCCCATTGGAACCAAAATTAAGGCCTTAAACCAATCAAGATCATAAACCCAAATTTAAGCCCATAGCAACCACGAGCTAAAGGGTAAACCAACCAGGGGCCCAAAACCAACCAATCAAAGCCCTGGGCCTCAGAACCCATGGGCCCCAAATAAACCCTCCCCCCTTTAATTTCAATAAATAG
>JAODAL010054090.1:0-24852 GCA_025379985.1 Phyllomedusa bahiana | reverse complement strand
TGCCAAAAAACCTCTCGTTGTAAAAGCTTTTTTGGGGTATGCTCAGATCATAACCCCCCATTTTTTCCAACACACCCACCGAGCTCAGAAAATTGGGGTGTCCCTCTCTAAAATGCCTACCCACTGTAGATTCTAAATATGGCTTTTTCTTTTTTTTAAAAATTTTGCTACTACTTGTTCACATTTTCTCCCTCTGCATTTTTTTAGATTAAAAAGCGTTTTGGGGATTTGTGCATTAATCCGGGTGCTTGCCATCCTAGCGGTTTCCCCCACATGCACATCCCGGGGCATTTCAAAAATTAAATCACGTTGGTGTTTGCAATTTATGGGTAGGTATAGTTATTTTGGGAGGTTATTGTTCGTTTTTAGGGTTTGTTTTGTATTATAGTTTTTTTTTGTATTTTTTAAAAAATAAAGGAAAAGCAAAAAATTAGGACCCAGTCCCTGATATATAAGAACGGACATCATGGAACTACGTCACCTTGAAGAAAGGGGGGGGTTTTTCCCCCCAAACGTTTTTTTTTTTTTTTTTTTTTTTTTTTCGGGAAACAGGAGTAATCCTTTTTTATTTTTCTTCTGGGCTCGTTTCCCTTTTTGGGGGCGGCTCATTTTTTCGTAACTTAAAAAGGTTAAGGACTATTTTGTTGCCAATTAATTGTGCTACTTGCTGCTATTTTGTTTATAATGTAACTTTTCTCTGATACAATTTTTTAAAAATAAGAAGAAAAAGCCCCTCCAGTTGGAATTTGCAGTATTTCACAGCATCTGTTTGTTTATTGGGACGTTTGTGCGTGGGGTCCTGCTATCCCCCGGAAAGGGAAACCGCCCCCTTCAAGGCATGGTTTTTTGTTAAATATTGTTTTTTTACCCATTTTGCACTAACTATAAAATATGTCTTTTGAAAAAAATTTGCAGCCACAGCAAATAGGCAAAAATTTTAAGTCCTTTCGGACGGGGAACACACAGTTTTTTTCACAAGCTGAAAAGCCTGGGTATATGTGGAACACCTCATGATATAATCAACAAGCCTGAGTAAAAAACTTGAAAATCTTAAACGAAAGAAGTTAATCTACATTTACATGCCTCCACCTCATGGAGTCCCTAAAGGTACAGCGCATACCCGGGTCTCAAAACCCCTTAATCCCTTTTTTGAGGAAGATCACAATTTCAAAGTAAATGGTTTGCTATTAGCAACAGATATTCTCTCATTAATGCTACTTACCGTGCGCACCCCCCAACCAGCTGTTGACAGGTCCGCGATGAAATCGCCAATGTGAAAGAAGCTTAAAGGGTGAAGAAAGACGCTTGAAGAGATCCATAAAAAATTTACTGACAAATTGCTAAAAGGAACCAAATCATGAACCAAAACTTTAAGAATTCAAAAGGGGTTCGAGGGATACCCCAAAAATAAAGTTACTTTTGGGCCAAAAAAGACCCTATAAGGAGAACACATTATGTGAACAGAGCGGTGCTGAATCACCTCCTCAAAAAGGGGATCTTTATCAGAAAAAAATGCTTTACGCCCACTAAAAGAGGTAACCAAAGAACACGCCTTTTTTTTTAAAGGTGTGGGGAACCCGAGCTAAAGTGGGATCATGGGAAAAACAAGGGGGGCAAAAGCAAAGTCCAAACGAAAGTAAAAGAAAAATTAACAAAAAATTAAATGATCTGCCATTAAATTTCCTCAAAATCGCTTACTGGATACAACGACAAGTCGTGAAAAGGACTTAATTTTTTTCCAAAAACTGCTGGGACTTGTTGATTTTCAGGTTATTTTAAAATTTTTTGTAGAAAAATAGATTAAAAATGTTTTTTGGAAAAATTTTGATAAAATTCCAGATTAAAAAAATTTATAAACCAGTAAAATTTGATCCCGGGAAATTTTAGTTCTATGTTTAAACATTTCAGGAATTGGTCAGAAGGAGGTTTGTGAGAAAGGGAAACAAAGGCTAGGAAGAAGAGAGATAATTTAACAAAAAGGAGAAGGAAGCCTTAGATTCTTATGCAAGATAAAGATTAATTTTTCTTATTAATTAAAAAGGCGGACAAAGGTGGGCCACGGTTATTATGGATAGAGAGAAAAATAGGTTCAGGAAGCAGATAGACAACAAATAATAATGAGGTCTATGAAAAGTGTAGTGATATCAACTAGGCAGGTTAAAAATTCATATCAGATGAAATTGTCCTCAATGCTGAGTTGCAGGGTAATCATTTGAGAACAAAAATGGCCGCTCTTACTAAAAGTTGAACATCCACGTGTCCCCGTCCTTATACCTTTACCCAGGTGCATAAATCACCTTGTAGACCCCCAGGCAGCCCGATTTATCCGGCATTGGGGTCTGTCTTCCAACCTGTTGCCCTCTTTATTGATAACCCATCTACAAAAAATTGTTAAGAAGCTCCCAAGTGCTCACGGATACGAATGATTTTTGACCAATATTGAAGGTGTGGAGGTTACTGATGTAACCTTTCCTGTACACTAGATGTGGGTACAGTTTGTATAACAATATCCCTATAATGAAGGTATGTCAGCAGTGAGAACTAAACTTATGGAGGATGCTAGTTTGTCCAACAGCATGATCGCATTGCTG
This sequence comes from Phyllomedusa bahiana, assembly GCA_025379985.1. NCBI lineage: Eukaryota > Metazoa > Chordata > Amphibia > Anura > Hylidae > Phyllomedusa > Phyllomedusa bahiana. The sequence goes on along the minus strand of JAODAL010054090.1, from coordinate 22,261 downwards.
ATGGAACTACTGGAGGTTGTCCTCACCATGACTATTTTAGGTTTGGACAGGAGGTTCTATTGCAGCGACAAGGGGACTTCTATGGGGGTCTCCTGTCCACCAAGTATTTGCGAATATCTTCATGGAGTTTTCGAAAGTGGACACGTCATTCATGGGGGATGGAGCCACTGCATCAAACGGTGGCTGCGTTTACGTGGATGATGTGTTTCATGTTTGGACAGGAACTGAAGCTGAGGTTTGGATCATTTTTTTGATTGATAAATTCTTAAACATCCTCTATTAATCTCCCTTAAAAGAATCCCAGAGATATGTTTTTTGGATGTACGGTCAACGAGAAGGTGTGGAACACGTTACCACTCTTTATTCAAAAGATACCTGACAGAAATAATATTCTACATATGAAACAGTCCAACTGCCCCCAACGTATTTAAATAGCTATTCCAAAGGGACAATTCTTGCGTGCCAGACGCATTTGCTCATCCGACACAGAATATCTAGGAATAAAGAAAAGCTTATGATAAATTCGTTAAACGTGGGTATCCCAGAAAAAGGAAGTTAAAGGATAGGTGAAGAAGTAGGTGATTAATCAACGCGATTCCGTAGAACCCCTAGAAATAACACAAAAGTTTGATCAAAGATTAGGGTTCCATCTGTGTATGATGGTCATGCAATTTTGATACTCAAAACTATTAGAAAATATTGGCACATTGTACAAAGTAAACCAAAGTTTGATCTCTTTTTAGGGAACTTTCCGATATTTAATACCAAAAAGGAAATCTATAGGGTACCACATTGTTCATTCTGATTTAAAACAGAGAGTCTCTAGACAGAAATTTCTGGACACACAGAGAAAGGGTACGTATCCCTGTCTGTCATGCCAAAACTGTCACAGTATCATCAAGGGGGAGTGTATTACCCATCCACCCAGGTACACTATACCCATACAGGGGTTTCGTCTCACTTGCAATATCACAACGTGATTTATTATTGGAAATGCCCATGCGCATGTGGCTATGTGCGGGCAAACCGCTAGATAGGCACGCACCAGGATTAAATGAACACAAATCCCAGATAAGTCCTCCAGAAATCTTAAAAAATCTGCAAGGAGAAAAATGTGAACAAAGTATTAGTCAAGTTTTTAAGAGAAAAAAGAAAAAGCCATATTCAAATCTACAATGCTAGGCATTTTTCAAGAGGAGGTGACACAACGTGTCCTGAGCTCCGGTGGTAGTGTGTTGGAAAAGCGGAGGGTAAATGATGCTAGCATACCACCATAAAGCTATTTGACAATGAGAGGTTTTTTGATCAATAGATTAATGCGCTTTCCCCTAAGGGGCTTAACGAAAACTGCCAATGGAATGTATTTCTATAGATTTTATAGGTATCTGGTCCCATACCTCGTTGGCCCACCTCATGGTTTTTAGGATTTTCAACCTATCTAAAACTAACCCCACCATTTAGAGATAAAGTTAAAAAATAAAAAAATTACAATTAAATAACAAATTAGAGTTTTTAAAAATGGGGAAAATATTTTTTTATGGGTTTGGTGATTGTTCTTGTTTTTAGGGTTGTTTTTGTATTAAGTGTTTTTAGTATAACGACACACAGGGGCCAAGAAGTGAAGGATTTAAAAGTAACCTGATAGTATAAAAAACCCGAATCCGGAACCGTCCCCGAGAAAGGGGGGGTGGTCCCCGAACTTGGTGTTTTTGGGCAACATGGAGTAATCTGCTTGGATCTCTTTTTGGCTCGTTTTTCCTCGTGCTGGCATCATATTTGTACCTTAATGAAGGACTCTAAGGGGGGGCTGAGCTAAGTGTGCAAAAAAATTTTTGCACTTGCTGCTATTTTGTTATATTTAATGTAACATTTCACATGAAAACAATTTATTAAATAAAAAGAAAAAGCATACCAGTTGGAATTTGCAGTACTCACACGGAATCTTTTGTTTTTTGAGGACTGTCTTTGGGGTGGGGCCTGCAGTAGTGTGAAGGCACCGCTCCGTTCATAGTGCATAGTGTTTGTTTGAATAACATCTTCAGCAATGTTCCATGTGTGCCAAATGTCTGAGGAAAAAAAACAAACCTATCTAAGGATATACTCCATTACAAATAGATGCTAATAGCTTATTGTACTGCCCATCACCTTGCCAAACAAGCCATTCACCTCTGTGATCTCTACTTCAGCTAAAACAACTATTTGCCAATTACTAACCATTATAATGAATTGCTTTGTTTCTGGCCACTTATTTCAAAGTTAAAGCAGTTAATTTAACAGCAGAAGGGAGGAATATAACAACCCTCTTCTGCAATCTACTGTCTGCATTAATAACCTTATGCTCCCACACTAAGACCGGTCCCCACCACTTCTTTTTTTGCCAACCTGAAAAAGGGGTTTTTCACCCTCAAACAAAATCAAACCAGTAGTTCCTGGACCCACAGTAAAATAAAAAAAAATCTAACACACCTCCCAGACCCCATTTCCGCACAAAACCCTTCCGTCGTCTGCTTTCACCCTCCCTTCCGAAGGGGGAGTAAACACTGAAGATGGTATAAAAAAAAAATGTAAAAAGATCCATATAATCGTCACATATTGCCATATGTGAAAATAAAAATGTTGATGGTAGTTCCCCTTTAAGTAGCTTGAACTGAGCATGTATCTCTGTTGCTCATCTCTTTCCATCACTGCTGTAATCCCAGAGGGTCTTGGGTACCAAATTTATACAGGACCATGGGGGAAATGGAGTGAAAACTACAAATATTTTAACAGAATGTGGAAAAGCCTGCTGAGCCAAAAAACTAGTCTTACAAAGTGCTCACATATTGTAACAACATTTGTATTTTAACATTGCTAAAAACATTTATAATATAAAAACCTGATATACTAGCCAAATTAAAGGATTTATTAAAATGTACAATGGCTTATATAAACCCAAGTGGTGCACACTGATGATATACTGTTAAACTTTTAACGAAAGGAATAAGGTAATAACCATGTGGAATTAAGTTTTTTTTAACTCAACCCTCAGAGAGTTCACAAGAATTCTACAACTTGATTTTTTTCCAAAACTATTAATGGATGCCACAGGTATGCAACAAGCCAAAGTATAAGAACATCTGGGACGCCACCAGCTGCAGAGCACCAGTGTGTGACATGATGCTCCCCTTAGCATTATTGACTTAGGATTAGTGTTGATTGAACTGTTCTAGAAAAGTTATATTCTAGTAGAACTTCTTGAATTTTTCGAACTCGAATCGAACCCAAAAATTTTTCTGTTTGTTCAAGTAAAGTTCTAGTTCTAGTTCGACAACCCGCCATTTCCTTTTTTTTCGCGGTTTTCTGCAATTTTTGGGGGCCATCCAATTACCTTTCGCACTTTTGGCGGCCATCCATCATGCAGAGTACAGAGAAAATGTCAAATAAGTCCCCTCATGAGGTGTAGGCTCCATTGGTGCTAAAATTCATGACCATGTTTTATATATTTCACTGTATTGCCTTTTGAATGCCTTTTCAGCCACTCCTGTACTGTAAAAAGATGGTCCCTTTGTTAGATAGCATTTCCCCCTCCATAGACAGCAATAGTTAGGGGGGTTTGGTATTTATGGCTGCATCTTTTCCCCCACCCCAAAAAGTTATTTGGTTACATTTTCAGGGTCACAAAATCCCAAAACCCAAATTTCTGGATATATATTTTACAGATCTTGGATTTGCTAAATTATACTCAGCGCCCAAAAGTTCAGAGTTTGCAATTTTGGGGTTCCGTAATTGTATAACACACCGTCTCCAAATCTCCTATGTGTCAAAGTGGCTTTTGGGCCCCCTCAGAATGCAGGACCCCGTAGCAGCTGCTACCATTTCACCTCCTATAGCTATGCCCCTGATTGCAAGCTGTCCTCATCTTTTCAGTTAGCCATTGAAAGGAATGAAGTATTTTAGCCTCTCAATTTTTTTCCGTCACTCTTAGAGCCAAATTTTCTTCACTAAGTAGTTCCACGTACCCAGTTTACTGTTATGGGTGGTAATTAATTAGAACATCTTCTCCCATTAAACAAAGATCGAAGATGTCCAGCGAAAAAGTAACTGCTGTTAGTTTAAAAAGTTCTAAGCTTTATTTTGTAACAAAATTAAAATGTATCACTTCATGCTGATAAGAATGATCGCATCTTTAGCCGACGCGTTTCGGAGATTAACTCCTTCCTCATGGCATAAACGTATGTGAACAAATACTACCTTTATATAATTGACAACACTATCACGTGATACAATGACGCGTGTTCAAACCTACATACGTACATCCGGTGCAATGTCATTCAAACAATAAAAACAAAAACAACACCAAAAGATGCGATACAAAAGGAGAAAAAGATACATTAATAATGGCAGATGAGATCATGGCGTTTATTTAATCCACTAGGGAATCTAGTACCCAATCTATATATCCACCATGCCTCCCGTGCATATAACTTACGTTTGTGATCACCACCTCTGATCGGTTTAAAGACTCTTTCTATTCCTTGGAAGACCAAATGCGTGGTATCCCCAGCATGCTGCTCATGGAAGTGTCTAGACACCATTGATACACCTATGTTAAGCACTCTTTTGGCATCCGAGATATGTCTCCGGATGCGAGTTTTTAAAGTGCATGAGGTGCAACCAACGTATTGTATCTGGCATAGATTGCACGTAATCAGATACACAACGTATCGTGTATTACAATTTATATACGAGTGCATATTAAAATTCATGTTCTGTGAAATGGAGTGGAATGTCTGAGATGTAACAACGTGGCGACATGTTAAACATCTCGTATTGCCACATTTGTTCATGCCCTTATGTTGTAACCAAGTTAAAGTGGGAGACTCCCTGTCGGACTTAAACAGACTGGGGGAAAGAAGAGATCGAAGGGTGTTACCTTTTCTGGAGACAAACCTTATATCTGCAAAATTAGCCCAGGTAGAACTACCATCCTGTTCTGCAAGCAGGGGTAAATACTTCCTTATTATGTTACATATTTGTTTAAATTGCGGGCTATATGTTGTGATAAACGTAGTAGAATCTCTGTTGTTATCGGACTTGAATTTTTTTTCTCTCTGAGAAGATCACATCTGGAAATTCTAGACACTCGATTACTAGATTTCCTCAAAAGCCAATCCGGATAGCCCCGCTTTCTGAGTCTATCTTGCACCTGTCTTTCATAAATTGGATAACATTCAGTTATGGAACAGTTTCTTTTAGTTCTAACTAGTTCCCCATAGGGGATGGCATTGATGACATGTTGCGGATGGTTCGACTTGGCATGCAGAATCGAATTCCTGGCTACAGGTTTTCTGTAAGGTAAGACTTCTATGGAATTATTTAGACCTATTAGGCTTACATCCAAAAAATTTATTTTATCCTTCTGCCATTCCAATGTGAACTTAAGGTTCATATTATTATGATTGATGTATTTTTCGAAAAGTAGGGCTTCCTCATGAGTGCCCCCCCACACCAGGAGCAGGTCGTCAATATAACGGCCAAACCACCTGATGTGGGGGGCAAACGGACAAGAGGAAAGGAGCAAGTATCTCTCCTCCCAGGCCGACATAAAAATGTTGGCCAGGGAAGGAGAGAACTTAGCTCCCATGGCCGCACCACAGCACTGGGTATAAAATTCCCCACAAAATGAAAAGTAGTTGTGGCATAAAAGAAATTCTGTACTCATGATCACAAACTCAATAAGAGTATCTGTATAGGAACTAAAGCGGGACAAATGTGATCTCAAAATATCAAGTGACATACAATGAGGTAAAGATGGATATAAAGCTACCACATCACATGAGACCCACGAACAGGTAGGATCCCAATCAGCTTTTGATAATATAGAGACCAGACTTTTAGTGTCTCTGATGTACCCAGGTAAACATACCACGAGCAGTTGCAAGATAGAGTCAAGCCAGGTGCCCAAAGGTTCGCCCAATGACCCAATTCCTGCTACTATGGGCCGTAATGGGGGCGGGAACAAATCATTATGTACTTTCGGAAAGGAGTGGAAAATGGGAACTATGGGATGTACGACATATAACCTCTCAGAAAGTTTCTGAGAGATAGCTCCCATTCTCACACCCTGATCCAAAAGGGTCTTGAGTTTGGATTGAAAAACTCCTGTTGGGTCAGATTTAAGTAGCTGATAGGTGGTAGTGTCACTAAGAATGATTTTGTTTAATTTCTCATATAAGCCGGCATTCATAAGCACGACCGCGCCGCCCTTATCAGCCGGTCTTATAATTAAATCTGAGTTTTTTCTAAGCTCCTTCACCGCCTCATAATCTTTTTTGGTAAAATTCCTACTCTTAATCTGTCTACCTATAATATCATCAGCCAACTTTTTTAAATCGCGCTCGACTGCATCCTGAAATTGGTCTAAACCGGTCGGTCTAGATTGTACCGGATAGAAATCTCTATTCCGCGCAACATAGTCCAGACACGGGGTGCTATAATCAACATTACTTTCTCCAATGAGATCACGCAAATCTGTTAAACACATGTTTTCTTGGAAAGACATGAGATTAGTAACATCAACACTCTGATTTGTAACCTTAGCCTGATCCTCATCCCTATCCACCTGTGAAAAATGCTTTTTTAAAGTCACCGCTCTCGCAAAAAAAAAAATTTACATCCTTTATAGTTTTGAAGAGATCAAAGTCCTGTGTAGGTATAAAACCTAAACCTTTGGCCAATACACCTAATTGTGTGGTAGAAATGACATAGCTGGATAAATTCACCACGGGGCTCTCTAATAGCGATAGTTCCTTTTCTTGATGTTGCGTCTTTCTCTTGTTCTTTCGTCCGCCACGCCTCCCGCGTTTTTTGACTGTCCAGCGCCCATATTCGAATCCTGCTTTCGTCCGCTTTTATCAGCTTTTCTCATGGATTCCGACGAAGATGCATCAGACCCTTCATCCGACGTGGTATACGGATGATAGATTGGGTACTAGATTCCCTAGTGGATTAAATAAACGCCATGATCTCATCTGCCATTATTAATGTATCTTTTTCTCCTTTTGTATCGCATCTTTTGGTGTTGTTTTTGTTTTTATTGTTTGAATGACATTGCACCGGATGTACGTATGTAGGATTGAACACGCGTCATTGTATCACGTGATAGTGTTGTCAATTATATAAAGGTAGTATTTGTTCACATACGTTTATGCCATGAGGAAGGAGTTAATCTCCGAAACGCGTCGGCTAAAGATGCGATCATTCTTATCAGCATGAAGTGATACATTTTAATTTTGTTACAAAATAAAGCTTAGAACTTTTTAAACTAACAGCAGTTACTTTTTCGCTGGACATCTTCGATCCTTGTTTGGTGTTCCGTTTGGTACTGGTTGCTTCCACCAAGTCCGGGCGTGTTCCTGCTGCATCTTGCAAATCTCACAGGTGAGCTGACTATTGGTTTATGTACTCTGATCTTCTCCCATTGACTTTAATGGGGTTCCAGTTCGAGTTCGAGTTCGAATAGAACCTCGAACCGAACACACTAAAGTTTGAGGTTCTAATTGAACTAAAACTTTTTACTGCTCCCTCATCTCTTCTTAGGATAGAAAAGAAAACAGGCAGGAATCTGTGCTCCTCCATTCTCCAACCCCAAGTAATAGGCCACAACAGCCCATCCTGAGCTCTCCTTCCACAATAAGCCATCATTCCAGAGTCTCTATCCCACCAAAGTGGCTCCCTCTGCTTCTGCTGCCTTATCTCCCTCTTCAGCCCCCATGAATAGGCTTCTACATGTCTTTCAAGGACATACCTGTGTTACCTGTCTGCCCCAGGCTGTGCATGCTAAGATCGACGAGGATCTATGATGCACTGAACCTAGAGTGGAGATCCTACTCTTCATTTAGTCAGTAATGTAAAATGAGCTTCAATTTGCAGCACTGACTGAACTGGTTCCAGCAATCTACTCAGCACCCATCATCGATTGACCTGTCAGTCAAGATCGATAGGAGCCATTTTTTAGATTATGTTCATTTTTTTTACTTTTCTTTATCAATAAAAACACATTCTATTCTAATTAAAAAATGCCATTCATTTTTATTTCCTTGAGCTTTATGAAACGTTAACTGATGTGTGTTTTTTTCATTTACAGAAGGAAATGAAAAACTGCTTACAAGAAAACATGATAAAATCCTCTCTATATTTTTGGAATATCCTACTTTATACTTTTCTGCTTCACTGCTAGTTGAAGCTTATGATGTGACATTGGGTCCTCGATTATTTTCCCTAGAATTGTATCACAAGAATTCAAGCGGAGACAGACAGGAGAATGCTTTTTAAGGATGCCTGTCCTGAATCTTGTTGTAACATCCTTTCGATGCACACATTTAAGGAGCATCTCCTAAAAATCACTAATATGCAGCCGTTTCAAACCTATTAAACAATTATCTTTCCATTCTCCCTGTAGGATTTATGCTTGACCTGAATTCTCTTCTAATGCTCTTTATTTACCTTTTCTAAAAGGTGTAAATGCCTTAAATGAATTGTAAACCTTGCAAATCACACAGGTTTTGATTGAGCTAATTCCCCTAATGGATTCACCGATTTCTAATACATGGCTTGTATCATGACCTGAGTCAATAAAGGTTTTGCCATTAGATTTGCCATCCAGGGATTAGCCTATACAGTGTAACATGATAAGGATGATAGCACAAAGCATCTATTTAATATTCTGAGCATGGGAGGATGGGCTTTTTTCCATATCAACTGCAGCTTTTCAACCAGAGACACTAAACTGAAGAAGTAATAAGATAGAAGAGTTCTCTATGGGCCACTACTCATTCCTCTAGGACTCAACAGCTTGTGATTTAATTTGCTGAAATGTTGGCGGAAATCACAGGTGCCGTAATTAGTTTCCATCCAAGGGAAGTGATTTTATAACGTGGAAAGAACTAAGTGATTTATTATAAAGAACTCAAGCTATCAACCCGAAGTGATCCTGACTATGACGTTTTTATCCAAGTCTTCTTCTTCCATTTAGTGGGGTTAAAGCAGCCATTAAAATAGGGTTAAATCAGCCATTGAGGCAGCAGCCAGTGTGGTTAAAGAATTAATTATTTGGCCACTATTAATAGTCATTTACTAGCACTGGCCCCTGAGGAATAAGACGCTGCTCTAGTTTTAATGTGCTAGTGCACAGGATACCTTGATACAGGCCAAAGCTTCTGTCTTTATATATTCTGGTTCAGTACACTATTCAGGTCTTTAAGCATTCTGAATTTCCATGCAAATTTAACACCCTTTGATATGTTACTCACCTTTGCCACATAAGCATCTGAGCATTAATATGCAGCACATTAGCTGAGAGGTGCCACAGGTGCATTTGAACTTCTCCTACCCCAGGTCACGGGTACTCACTTTTCCCCGCTTCTGCTCCAATGTGATTCTCTGCTGTGTTCCGGCATGCACATACTTGCTCCAGCGCCAGTTCTGTGACATTTAAAGGGCCAACACAATGGTAATTGGGTAATCTCTGGGCACTGACCCTATATCTGGTTTCTACTTCCTCCTTACCCTTGGCAGTCCGTTGCTATGCTTTAGTGGAGTGTTGTGTTATTAGTTAGTGTTCTTTTGTTACTTGACTCATTGCTTGGACTCTGACCTTGTTTGCCTGACACCTCCCCTGACCTATTTTTCTGGACCCAATTAAACCTCTGTCTGAACCCCATTGCACCACGCTGCACCCCAGCTGTCACCGCAAGTTGTCACAACATATGTAGTGACCTGGTGACCTGGGAGTCCCCTGCAGCAAAGCCCAACCAGCCTTGCGGTGGGAGCTTGTGAAGACTTGGGGGCTCATTAGACTCCGCTCCCTCTTGTGGCTCATAACATCTTCTTGTGGTGACCCTGAGGATCCACTATCTGACATTCGTGACAAGAGGGCAGGGAAGCAGTTTTACTTTGCAGCACTAGGCTCCAAAGTTTTAATCTTATTAAAAGTGTTGAGCCATACATTTCTGATTGCTTAGGGTCACACTGCTCAGACCCCCACCAATTATAAAAACAGGATCCCTAACGCCCATCCTCTCCTGCTGCGCTTGCACAGTGGTGAAGGGTTTAAATGGAGCAGTGGTCACTAATGCTCCATACAAAGTTCATGGAAGCAACAGAAATAGCCAAGTACAGTGCTCAGCTATCTCCCTTGCTCTTGAAAACTTTGAATGGAGCAGTAGTAGTATGCATGTTCGCTCGCTGCTCCATTCAAACCCTTCCTTGCTGCATGAGTTCGACAAAAGAGGGAGTCGTAGCTGTGGGACCCCCAGAAATCAGACATTTATCACTTATCCTGTACATAGGTGATAAAGGTCTTTTGTGGTACAAACCCTTTAAAGAAAGCATCTTCTTACTCACTGTTCATGATTCCAGAATTCCTGTTGGACGCTATGACTGCTTTAGTGATGCCTCCAATATCTTGGGCCACACTTCTTATTCTGTGCCCACATGGTATTCTAAGGTTGCTATCAATGCCAAAACATAATTTCAGGCCATGGCAGCCTAATTAATGGGAATTTCAACTGTAACATGTTGTCTGACGATCAATGTTCTTGCCTTACCTGTTCCCTGTTACTATGCGTTTATCACTGATCATTGTTATGTTCCTGGTTATGTTCTTGCCCGTTGGATTGTTCGCCTGATGGTTGTCGCTCTACTCCTGTAATTTGTCTGTATTATGTGTACACAGATTTCCTTCAGTTACTCTGGTTTCCTGACATACCCCAACAATGTAATGATATGTTTACTTGTTTGTAATTTGCTCTAGTGTGTAAGTTTCAGATAGGGAAATTAGATTGGAACATCATTGGGGGCAATTTATGTAGATTAGGATGATTATGAATTCTACTCTAATTGGTCCATGGTTATATGTGTTGTACTCCAAGGTCCAGTACTGGTGCTGCTTTTATTTCAGTTATTTAATACTGATGGAGAATGAAATTATTAACCCTGTCTCTATGTTTTTGAATGACACCAAGCTATGTATTATAGTTCTAGATGCTCAGAAGTTACCAGCAGACTTGGATACACTGAGTATTTGGACATCTACTTGGCAAATGAGGTTTAATGTGGATAATTGTAACACTAATAATCTGAAAAAATCATGTCTTAAAGAAGAAAAACTTGGAGAGTCACTTGAAAAGGATCTGGATGTACTTGTAGAGTGCTCTATGTCTTATATGTGAACAAATTCTACCTGCCTTCACTTTATGGCCTTCTTAAGAAAAGCTTTATATTTTAGATAAAATATGGTCATACTTGTCAGGATCAGCTGATGATGTGATGTATGTGGAACCTCCTGAAAACCCTCTGAAGGTAAATATCGAGAGAGAGAAGGATCGGGCAAGTTGTTTTTATAATGCCAGTCCTTTAATCTTGGGGAAAATAGGCCTTTGCCAGAGGGTCTAAAACAGGCTTATTCCCCTGTTCTCAATAAAATAAACCTGCATACTCAGTTGAAGCTAGTGTGCATGTTTATGATAGTTTAGTTTAACCTAGGCTGTGGGCACCACATCTCAGAAAGTACAAAGGATTTAGCTGGTCAGCAAAACAATGTGATAGATGTCTAAGGCCTCGTTCACACGGCTTATTCTGGGATGGATTGGAGCCGTACTGCGCACGGGATTTGCGCTGCAGTACGGCACCAATCCGTCGCAGTAACTATGGTAATCCACAGTTCTCATAGAGAACTATGGATTCCGTGCTCATCCGTTCTGGGGAACCCGGGCCGAGGGGGGGGGAAAGTGACATGACATTATTTACGGTGCGTACGCTCCGTGAATAATGCATTGTCTATGGGGCCGGAGAGCAGCTCCCCGTCGCGCCCCCTTCCCGCCCCTTATTCAAGCCGTAACTGCGGGCAAAATCCGTGCTGCAATTACGGCTTGAATAAGCCGTGTGAACATTGCCTAAAAGTGTTTAAGAGCCAGATATTTCAGTGCAATCAGCATAAATCACCACACCTTGCAATCATTCCTAAATACCGCACATGAGTTTAATAATCTCTCTTAGGGTACATGTATTAATGTTGGTGCTGACAGGCCAGTTCTAAATCCCTTTAAAGCAGCGTAGAATGTGCCAGAATGTATGAACCTGTTCTTCTGTAGTTCATACATACAGGTTCATTGAAGTGCCAATATGACAACTCAGGCTCAGATAGATCACCTTTAACTTGGTCTGGGTGTTGTAACAGTTTTGTGTCTAGTTTGGGGGTCAAACATTCATAGATGTAACAGCTTTTCGGTGCAAAGTACGCCAGAAAACTGGCGCAGCCCCATTCATATATTTCGCCCTTAGTGTATTTGACTTGAGGTTGGACTTATTGATTCTTTAGCATCCTGCAAATAAGTGTGTATTAACTGCAGGGATCACTATATAATCAAGTAATTAAGGATATAATTTTTTTTCTTTTTTTTTTAAAAAAGAGTCCGGTGTCTCCTAAATTTGCAAATGCAGACAAAAATCTAATGTAGGTGCTCAGTGAAATATGATGAATTTTCTATGACTGATGACATGCTCTGCAATCTGTATCTTTAAAATCTACAATATACACTTAATAGCCACAACATTAAAATCACTAAAATGAATAACATTTATTATAGCATGACAATAGTGTATATGAATCAGCAAATTAGCTGTAAGTTGATTAAGTTCATATGAAAAGAGTGCTGGAACATCTCCAAGACAGCAGGTCTTGTGGAGTATTTTTAGTGTTAGTACCTACAAAAGTAGTTGCAGGAAAGGCAACAAGTTTACTGCTAAACCAGTAATAGAGTCAGTGGTGGCCAATGCTCATTGATGCATGTGGGTATTAAAGGCTAACACATCTGGTCAGATCCCACTAAAGAGCTACTGTATCTGTAGCAGCTTGCTGCATATTGGGCAGTAGTCGCAGACTGGTCTAAGTGCTTTTGCTGATTTCTGAGGAAAGCACCTACAATGGGCACCCATAAGGATTGGAAATGGACCATGGACCTGTCAATGAGGGTTGTCTAGATTGATTTATCTTGTTTCATGCTACATTTTGTTGATGGCCAGGTGTCACTCCTTTGCGGAAGAGACGGTACCAGATGCACTATGGAAAGAAGGTACACTAAGCTAGTAAAGGTTCTGCTGGAAATCCTTTGGTCCTGGCATTCATGTTGATGGTATTTTGACAGGCAACAACTTCATAGTCATTGTAGCAGACCAAGTATGTCCATTTATGCTATTGGTATTTCTATAAAAAGAATTCAAAGTGTTGACTTTGCCTCCATATTAACCAAATCACATTCCAATGGAGCATCTGTGGTGTGTGCTGAAAAAATAAATAAAGTTGGATCCATGGAGGCCTCGCAGTGCAAATTACAGGACTTAAAGGATCTGTTCTAACATCTAAGTGCCAAATACCACAGGTCACTTTCAGAGAAGTCCAGGCCTTGATAGGTCAGAGCTGTTTTGGAGGCATGAGTGGGACCCACACAACATTTTTATGGCTGATCTGTGTATATCTGTATGTGATTAGCACAATAAATAAATGTAACAATACAAATGTAGGCAGGCACCAGTTTGATTCTTATGTAATTGTCATGACTATGAATTTGGAGAATGAATCTTTGAAAGTAACACTTGACTATAGGATCATGGTATCTAGTTTGTAACCATGGAGGCATAGGTCTGCAATGCCAAGATTAAAGTTCATTGATCATTTAATATTTACATCCTACAGATAGCAATATACTATAGTTGCTCTTCATATCGTGGGCTTCTCTACAGCATGAGCCTCTGAAAATATTAAGTTTCTAACGTTGGCTTATGCTACATTACACACCATGAAAAAAATACAGTCTTGCATATTCATTCATCTATTTATAGCGTCTCAGAAATAATGACTTTCAAGTGAATTTCCAATTACAGCAATACTTCCGCTGATCTCCATGATTTTAAATAATGGGTTTTCAAGAAATGCAGAAATCAATATTACATGTTAATGGTGACAAGTACACTGATAAAAGATAATTTCATCTTGTGATTTTCAATACGATGTTTTATATTACAGTCTTCTTTTATACTTGCTGCATTTCTATAAATATGCAAGAACAATTACTCATTGTACGACAACCCAAAACTTTTATATTTTAACAACCACTATGTCTTACATTACCAGGAATAAAATATAGAACATTACACTTTAATACATGGGGATTATTATGTATAAATGTCTATAAATGTTAGAGTTTGTATACTTAGCCCTTAGAATGTGAGAATAACTTCAACTGTCAGACTAGAAAATCAATAAATTTGTATATTTTACAGTATGTACTTTTTTTTCTGTACTCAAAGGACTTCGGGCGACATGTATGATCTAAGTGCATAGAGACCAGTTCTAAATTGCTTTTAAGCAATGTAGAATGCGCCTTAATCTATGAACCTGTTCTACTTCGGGTCATAGATTTAGCGCTTTCTAGCTACAAAGCGACAACTCAGGCTCAGGTAAACCACTTTTAACTTGGTCTGACTGTTCCAGCAGTAATGCATCTAGTTTTGTCATCCTCCAGACATAAATGTGTAGAATACTACGGTTGTAATGCAACACGCCTCCAGAACGCCCCCACATCTTGGGATCATTACAAAGTGCAGAGGAGACTGCGTAATGCGCCTAATTTTGGAGTGCGTCTGCTCATACATCTAGAGAACAGGGTTATGCCAGTTTTTGGGCTGGAAGGACAACAGAATACTGGCATAGCCCCATATATACATGTCTTCCTTAATCGTAACTGTAATGAACTGTAATCACACCCCCACTTTACACAAGTCATAATTACTGTAGTCCACAAAGCTAAGATCCAGGAATTGTTTAGTGGGGTTTACACACCTTGAGAGCTGTGCATGGGCTATTGTGTAACATGAAAATAAATGAAAACAGTAGTCTTTCAACATACATTATTAATTGGTTCTAGGATGACTATTGTATGCTGAATCCATAACTCTATGGGAATATGGTAATTGGTTCTGAGGCCCACAATATTACCCAGCATAATGAAAAATGAAGAATAAGGAATATGAAGCAGATAACAAATACAGATCATACAAATCCTTACATATAATAGTCAGAAAGAGCAGCTGGAAGCTGGAAATCCCTTCTTATTTTGAGGACAGGAGCTTCTTTGGTCATGCACTTTGTACACAATGTACTAGAAAGAGGGATCCTCACCTGGTGTCCAAAGGAGCTGCTCATCCTGGCATATATAAAGTGCAGAAGAGAACATGGAATATGGCACTATACTGTAGAGCCGCTACTGGACTGCAACTGCAGTAATATAGATGTTTTACAAGTAAATGTTCATGATAATTGGTGTGGATGTTCAAGTCAATCACATGAGCCGCAGATAAGCAGTGTCTGTAATATTGTATGGCGAGTGTGTTTTCAAGATAAAACGGCCCAGAAAAGACCATTTTTTGGTGAAAGTATTGTATCCATTATTGTTGTAAATGTGTAAATTGTAAATTGTTGTAATGTGAGGGATCACTGTAGTTATTTCTCCTATAGAGTAAATAAAGCTATTTGCCCTTTAGGGCTCTGTTCACACTTGCATTGGGAGCCTGTGTCAGACAATGCATTGGCTATTCTGTAATATTTGACAGCAGTCTACAAAGCTATTATTGGCATTAAAAATATTGAAAACTTTGTGAACACCATTAAAGTCAATGGCTTCTGTCAGTGTCATCTGAAACACTTGAAAAACAGATCGGTTCCAGCACCTCAGTTTTTGATGTAAACAGAAGCCATGATGTTAGTGTGAACAGATCCTAATTTAGCAGATACCCTTTTGTTAGTCATGTAAAGAAAATTATGTAGGAATGCAGTCAGGCAAACTGATGGCCCGGTTTGTTGTATGTTTTGCAGTAGAATTTTGTAAAAAATAAAATAAAAGAAGCAGTCAACAAGATCCACCAAGTAGAATTTTCCATCATTGATGTCACCATGTGATAGATTGAAAATAATCAATGGAAATGGTTGCATGCTGATGTTAGTTTGGCAGACTGTCCACACTGGCACTTTCAGCTTCCCATCAGAATTCTTTGGCTTTTTTAAGGCAAGAATAGTAGACTCTGCAGCCTCAAAAATACCGCAACCCCTAAAACCTGATGGACCTCATTATAGGTTGATGGGATCAGATCTGTCATAGCTGTCATGGATCTGGTCAGTACAGAAGTTATACTACTTGTAAGAACAGAACTTTAAATCAGTTGCAAAGCAAAAAGTCAAAACCATCTCTCAAGCTTAAGAACACCAGCAAAGAAAACCCCATATCTCTGCTTCCTGCAGACTTGTGAGCATCATATAATGAATTTAGAAAATTTAGAGGTTGCCTGCAAATTTTTCACAGAGAAAAAATTATATTTCTATACAGGCAGGAGGAAAGTGTATACAATACATTGACAGGAACTTGAAATTTATATTACAATCTTTTCTCATCTTTACATTACAGCTCCCACATTTATTATAGTAGGGTAGTCCTTTAGATGCTATAGACACAATGTCAGACTGGGGTAACTGAAGCCCACCAACCTGCAGCTACTCTACATCACTGCACATGAATCTTGCTTTCTGCCTCTCTTTCTCTGCCTTTCTACTTGAAAACAACCTCAGGCTTGGCATGCACAGAGGCCAAACATGTCCAAAACAGGCCCTACTTCCCTATGGGCCAGTCCAAGCCTGTGTATACACAACACAGTGGTAGAGATAATAGTGATCGTCAGACAAGAATGATTAAGCAGGTTAGACAAACTTTATGACACACGAGGCAGATTTATTTCAGACCGTTAGACTGATTTTGTTCTGAATTTGGACTAAACCTGTGTTGTCTCAGCTTTATGTGACCTGCAGGCGTAATTAAAGTCATAACAGCTGCAGTGAGGCACAGGTGTTTGTGGGGCCCATTCAGACACCTTTTTAAATAATTTGTGGTTTTTTTGCATGAAAAAAGTATTTCATACAATAGAAAAATAGAACTTAATATTTGGTACAGAAACCTTTGTTTACAATTACAGAGGTCAGACGTTTACTGTAGTTTTTGACCAAGTTTGCACACACCGCAGCAGGGATTTTTGTCCACTCCTCCATACAGATCTTTTCCAGATCTTTCAGGTTTCGGGGCTGTTGCCGGGCTACATTGAGTTTTGGCTCCCTTCAAAGATTTTTCAATTGTGGTCAGGGCTGGAGACTGGCTAGGCCACTAGGACCTAGAAATATTTCTTATGCAACCACTCCTTAGTTGCACTCTCTGTGGATTTTTGGTCATTGTCCTGCTGGAACACTCAGCCATGACCCATTTTCAATGCTCTTACTGAGGGAAGGAGGTTGTTGGCCAAAATCTTGCAATACATGGTCCCATCCATACTCCCTTTAATACAGTGAAATTGTCCTGTCCTCTTTGCAGAAAAGTACCCCTAAAGTATGATGTTTCCACCCCCATGCTTTCATGGTTGGGGTGGTGTTCTTCTATTTCTTCCTCCAAACTCGGGGAGTGAAGTTGATAACAAAAAGTTCTATTTTGGTCTCATCTGACCACATAACCTTCTCCCATGCCTTCTATGGATCATCCAGATGGTCTCTGGTGACCTTCAAATTTTCCTGGACATGTGCTGGCAGGAGAAGGGGTACCTTGCGTGCCCTGTAGGATTTTAATCTATGACAGCAAAGAGAGTTACTAACAGTAATCTTTGAGACTGTGGTTCCAGCTCTTTTCAGGTCATTGACTCGGTCTGTAGTTCTGGGCTGATTCCTGACCAAGGCGAGATATTGCATGGAGCCCAGGACCAAGGAAGATTGACAGTCAACTTGTTTTTCTTCTATTATCTAATCATTGCATCAACAGTTGTTGCCTTCTCAACAAGCTGCTTGCCTATTGTAGTATAGCCCATCCCAGCCTGGTGCAAGTCTACCAGTTTGTCCCCGGTTTCTTTAGACAGCTCTTTGGTCTTGGCCATAGTGGTGATGTTGGAGTATTATTGATTAAGTTTGTGGACAGGTGTCTTTTATACAAATAATGAGTTCAAACAGGTGCAATTAACACAGGTAATGAGTGCAGAGTAGGAGGGCTTCTTAAAGAAAAACTAACAGGTCTATGAGCCAGAATTCTTGCTGGTTGGTAGGGGATCAAATACTTATTTCATGCAATAAAATTAAAATTATTTGAAAATCATACAATGTGATTTTCGAGATTTATTTTTGGATTCTGTCTCTCACAATTGAAGTGTTCCCAAGTCTTCCTCACTGTATATGCACTTCCATATGTATATGTCTAATGCCCTGGTATACAACATCACTGAAAAATGTAAGTGAAATTAACAACAAACAGGTAACTGAGCAGTAGTACAGCAGATAAAATGTAATTTCCCTTAAATAAAAGAAGTGGGAAGGCTAATTACCTAGTTGAAGTCATATGAGGGAATGGTTATGTGCCTTGGCACTGTGTGGCCCTTAAAAATATGTTACAGAGCAAGAAAATCTGTTCTGAAAAGAGCCTTTGCAAAATAAGAATAACAAGCATTAGTCTTATGTTGTACAGAGGGCTGAAATTAGGAAATTGCAAACTGGTGAATTACCAAAATCCTCAAATTCTAAAAAGGGCTTCTTTAGCTTGAGTTAACATTTTAGCCTTTAATCAACTTTGCACAGTTTAGATATAGAAATTGAATTTATATATTCAAAAAGGTTAAGAAATTTTGTAAATTAACTGTGTTACTTATCGATTCTCATATATAGTATATATCATAGTCCAGAGCAACATATTCTATCCTCCTGGCTTTTGGGCTATAATTTCCCTACAGCAAGCTGTGTAGCAAAACATCCTAGAACACTTCAATTCTGAAGTCTACAGAACTGTGAACATAGCTGTGTCCTACAATATGGTAGCCAGTCAAGATAAGCACAAGAAAATGCAATGCATATATAAAGTAACTCAACTTTTTACATAGATTATATAAAAAACTAGAAAATGGTAAAATACAATTTAAAGGGGTGTTCCACAATGAACTTTGATGGCATGTCAATAGGAAATGCCATCAAAGTGTGATAGATGCGGGTCCCACCTCTGGTAAACCTTCCCTATAACTGATGAGGTCCTGGGCTCATTTTAGCAAATGTTTATTTTTAGAGGTTACTTAAAGGGGTGTTACCACCATAAACTTTGACGGTATATCAATAGAATATACCATAAAAGTGTAATAAGTGTGTTTCCCACCTCTGGGACCCCCAAATTTTGGCTCATAATAGAGAACTGGTTGCACTTGCACATAAATCTCCATTCTGTTCTATGGAAGTTCCAAGTACGGATGAGCGGTGTGTTCAGCTGTACACACGTATCACACTTTGATGGCAAATTGTAGTGATCTACCATCAAAGTGCATGGTGGGAACATGTCTTTAAGTAACCCCTTAAAACAAACATGAGCCCATGACCTCATCATTATAGGGAAGGTTTACTTTAAAACAGAGGACTCCAAAAGAACTTAGAATGATCCTCTTATATAGTATTTTCCTGTCTTCTCAGTGATATCTTTTGGTGGAAATGATGACCGACTTCCTGGCAATGCTCTTGGGTCTGTCTAAGATGGTATATGTTTTACCACTATTGTACAAATTGCTTGTCTTCTTTTTGCCTTAGCATCCCATATCTTTTTTTTTCCTGGATTTGTTAGAAACACATGCCAGAGTAGACTACTGGAAATCTCCCTACTCCTCTATACTGTCATAAACCTAGCATACTACTAAAGTGATCTTCAATATCTATGTAAATGCTCTGTCTCCTCCATTGTTTCAATGTCCAACTGACTTGTTATATACCCTGTTTCCCCGAAAATAAGACAGTGTTGTGTCTTATTTTCAGGGGATCTCTTATTTTTCCATGAACAAGAATTCACATTTATTCCATGAACCAAAAAAATCCACATTTACTGTATTAATATACTGTAGTCATATCATACAAAAAGTCACATAAACGCAAAAATCTGACTTCCATCAAGAATTTCTTGTCACTCTATTTTTATGTACAACAATCTATGGTACATTTACCATAGATTTATGAACAAAAAGTATTTATTTATGAATAAAAAGTAACATTTGCGCAAAGACAGTCATGTCATCATTTTCTGAAACATCATGACAACTCTCCAAACCCTAAATTTCATGATGAATTTCTATTGACTCCATTTCTTTTAGAATGATTGTCCCCCAATCTTTCATGTCTTCAATAGCGTTTTCTTAAATAGCCACCCGTCCCAAGGTAGCCCCCCCACATAAACTGAGACCCATTAAATGATCTGCTAATACTAATGTATGGCTGGAGGGGTATAGCAATGACTGCCGCTTTTGGGTTTTTTTTCAGGGGAGGCCCTTTTATTTCTTAAACTTAAAAAAAAAGCACTAGGTCTTATTTTTGTGGGATGTCTTTTTCAGGGAAATATCAAAATGCTTAATAAAAATACGGTAGTTTAGAAAAATGAAAAATCACAGAGAATGTTAATGACTAGAAACTGTTAACAACCAGTTTACTTGATTAAAGACAATGCCAATTTCAAGAAGTGTTAGGAAAAAAGAGATAGAAGAAATTTAACTCCAACAATATGAAGGCTGTGTAATGTGGCATAGAAGGTGATTATGCAGCTTTTATTATGAAGGTCGGAACTTCATTCTTCATCATGGATCACAGATGCCTCATTTGCCTGCCCTACTATGTACAAAAGTACATGAAAAAGTATCTATCAGATAACCCGATAATCATAAAGCTCTTGGGACTTGGCTTAAATACAACAATGTGCGGCAAAATTTTAGTGTAAAATGTTGGTGCTAAGCAAGCCAATTACTAACTGGTCTAAAAAAAGCTAGACAAATCTAGAGATGAGCTGCATTTACTAAACAGCATGAGTCACTGCAATAAATTTGGCACATCCTTGGACTGCCTGTTTAAGTTTACACTGTCTAACTTTTAGACAGGAATAGTAAAATAATTAAAAAAAAATGGAAGTTCCCCCTAAAAATAAAAAAGCAAACCAAATAAAAAAATCAGTTTTACATAAGATTCCAAAAGACAGATAAACAGTGAGCTATATGAACTATTTAACATGCATTTCTGCAACATCTAGTATCCACGAACAGCAACGTGTGCTCAGTTCAGATGGGGAGCTACGAGAAACAGTCTCACCTCTCTTTAAAGTGTCCTACTGTGTCTTATGTCTGGATTGGGGTACACATCTGATTGACTGGGTGCCAGCTCTCCCGCCTGAGAGATTGGACCTACCATTTATGAATAAATGCAAGTCTTCATACTTTTCTTTCCATGGTGCTTTAAATGAGGATCATTCTTATGAAGTTGTAGGAAGCAATAAAAATTTATTTTACAATGTTTGCGAAAAGATGACATCCTACAGGTTGAAATTCAGCTGAGACCTTGACCTGATGGCAAACCTAGGTAAATAGTCCTTTGCTAAAAGTAGTTGAGTACCAAATTTCTGCACTATCTAGCTATGTGCAAAATTACTTTGGGTTCATGGTTGTTTCCAAAAACTTTTATGTTAACAAAAGCCTAAATTATTCCTGTCATTATGCTCACCTCCATAAAGAAGTGTAAAAGTCAACTTTGCATTTGTTTAATTTCCAAGCTTGACTCAGTAATGTGAAGGTCAGTCAATGAACAGCTCCAAAATTTTGTTGCCATTGACTAAATCTTTTTCAGAAACTGATTTGTCAATTTTGTACAGGTTTGAGGCTTTGTGCACATGACCCTTTTATGGCTCTATACAACCTCCAAGTTGTATAGAGCCATAGTGGAGCACGCATGGAACTCTGTGATGTCCTACTCTTGCTCTATATGCATTGGTGCACAATACAGCAGGACAAAACCCTGGGCTCCATGGGGCCCCATGATTTAAAAATTTTAGGGCTAAAACTTTCTTTTTTTCCATACAACCAATCAGAGGACCCCTTATTTTTCCGAGCATGTATGAAAAGGGGGCGCACTTGATTTGGGTTTCTATGGGCAAAAAAGGAGTTTTAGACCTAGACAGTTTCCATACATGTGGCCCCATGTGTCTCCATGCAGACTCAAAGCTCTGCTGTTTAAGGGTCAAACCCAGAATAGACCCTTTTTTATATCTTTTTTTTTAAATACTTGTTATATGATTCCCATTCTTAAAATTTGATCTGAATTTCAAAAAAGGGTTTTTTTTTACTCTTTGGGAAAAATTTAAGAATC
>JAODAL010054089.1:0-24853 GCA_025379985.1 Phyllomedusa bahiana | reverse complement strand
CTCTGTGTTCTGGGCCTTTCCTTCTCTCCTGTCAGACCTCGTATAGTGTTGAGCAATTTTTATCGACAAATTTGAAATGGAAGGTTTTTTGGTGATCAAAATTTCCAGACATGCGAAAATTTAAAGGTTTTTAAAATCTGTGCATTTTCTTTAAGATCCCCGCCTTTTTCCCGGCGCTTCCTGAAATTTTGGCGGCCAAAAAATCAGATTACAGAATAGACGGGTGGGGTGTGGTGCGCGCTGTGGGATGTGTATGGTTGGGGTTTGGGCTGGAAAAATCATGACCTTTTTTAATAGAACAGCTTTTCCCTGTTTAGCCTCAGTGTCCTCAGCTTTCTGGATAGGACCTGCGCTCTCCCTGTGGCCAAACAGCTGCGAAATTAGTTATTTCTGCACGAGAAACCTTTCTACTTTTAGCTGGATCCTTCCAATTTTGTTAGATTAGAGATTTAAAGATTTATGAGTTAGTGAAAATTTTTAAAAGCGCATCTACCGTGAAATTCTACCGCTGGGAGCGGGGGGGGGGGGCCCGGGGGCGAACACAGACAGCCTTCTATAAAGAACACTGGATAAAGTTCCCCAAGACTTAGTGTGACATTGTAGGGGGAATTTTTTTTATTTTTAAAAACGTTTCTATTGAATGTTTCCTGGATATTGGGCAGCCTGAATTATTTTTGGATACACATCATTTCTAGTAACTGCGGTTCTTTATTAGCTGAAAAACTCCACTTTTATTATCAGTATACATTTCAGATAGGTGTTTAATTTTACCCCTTACACCCGGACTGTTGATATATCCATTTGCACTTAAATTAAATCAGCAATTTTGTCAGCAAGGTTGTTTGTGCCAAAAATATCGTGTATCGTACGAAAAAAATCACAGTTAGTGTTTTTTTACTTTGGACCCAGCATGTTTTGACGCAGCTCTCGTAAATCTTTAAAACAGCAAATTTTTATTTTCCCAAGGTGAATTGAAGGTGCAAAAAAAAAAAAGTTTATTTATCAAAAAAATAAAAAGTTAGGTTTTTTTGCTTTTGCCCACCCAGCACTGTTATTCGCAGCACTAGTAAATCTTAAAACAGAATTCTTATTCACCCCAGGTGAATTTTAAAGGTGCAAAAAAATACCGTTTATTATATCAAAAAATAAAAAGTTAGTTTTTTTTTTGACTTTTGCGCACCAGCCCGTTTTATTGAAGCGGGGTTACGTAAATCTTAAAACATCAATTCTATATTCACCACAGGTGATTGAAAAGGGGGCAAAAAATACAGTTTTTATACAAAACAAAAGTTAGTGTTTTTTTTTTTTCTTTTTGGGCCCCCGCATGTTCTTGACGCGCATCTACGTAAATCTTAAAATAGCAATTCATTTTACACAGGGATTTTAAAGGGGCAAAAAAAACCGTTTTTATTCCCCAAAAATAACGTTCGTGTTTTTTGGGCTTTGCGAAACCCGCATGTTATTGACGCAGATCTACGTAAAACTTAAAAAGCAAAAACTATATTACCCCCGGTGAATTTTAAAGGTGCAAAAAAAACCCTTTATTATATTCAAAAATAACGTAGTTTTTTTTGACTTTTGGCACCAGCACTGTTCATTTACGCAGTCTCGAAAATTTAAAAAAGCATTCTATTTCACCCAGGTGAATTAAAGGTGCAAAAAATACCGTTTATTATATCAAAACATAACAGTTACGTGTTTTTTTGACTTTTGCGCCCCCAGCACTGTTCATTGACGCAGCATCTACGTAAAACTTAAAACAGCAATTCTATATTCAACACAGGTAAATTTGAAAGGTGCAAAAAATACGTTTATTATATCAAATAACAGTTACGTGTTTTTTGACTTTTGCGTACCCAGCACTGTTCATTGACGCAGCATCTACGTAAATCTTAAAAAAAGCAATAATATATTAACCACAGTGAATTGAAAGGTGCAAAAAATACCGTTTATTATATAAAACAAACAGTTACGTGTTTTTGGACTTTTGTGACCCAGCACTGTTCATTGACGCAGCATCTACGTAAATCTTAAAACAGCAATTTCTTATTCCCCCACAGGTGAATTGAAAGGTGCAAAAAATACCGTTTATTATATCAAAACATAACAGTTACGTGTTTTTTGACTTTTGCGCACCCAGCCTGTTCATTGACGCAGCATCTACGTAAATCTTAAAACAGCAATTCTATATTCACCACAGGTGAATTGAAAGGTGCAAAAAATACCGTTTATTATACCAAAACATAACAGATACGTGTTTTTTGGACTTTTGCCAGTCCAGATTGTTGATAGACACCTTGCAGTTAAATTTTGAATCCAGAAATTTTTTTTTTTAGAGGGATTTGAGAATAGCTGTGATTTGCCGTCTTTTAATAAGAGACTTTCCAAAACTATTCCAACCTTCTCAAATTTTTATATTTTGAACATGGAGCGAAATGCAGGTGGTAAACGAGCAAAGAGGGGGGTAGCACATGGAGGTAGAGGTACGAGGAGGGAAGGTGCTCCTTCCAGTGCTGGCGACAACACGCTGCCAGCGGATCGTTTAGTTGCAGGACCGTCAGGCCTGTCATCGCTGGGTCAGGGCCCTGTGAATTAAGTAACGAACATCGTCGCCAATCTGTCCTTCAGTGGGTTTAATGCAACCTGCCCTCTAGCAGTCTTACCTCCTCGTCCTCGCAAGGGCACGGCCACAAATGTCCCTATCAGCATCATCAGCATCCGTCCAACATGAAGCAAACCCAAATGTCAACTGTGTACCACCACTGTGGATAATCCATTGTTGAAGACCTCTTTTGATGACAAAATGCGGTTGGGGTCAGAAGGCATGTTAAAAAATCAAGAGGATGATTTAGTCTGCTCTGAAAGCCCAGTTACTGATGCCATCAGAGGGGGTGAAGGAAGCCGGTCAATTTGGCCCCAAAAAACCCGGGGGCGGTCGGCAAGTCCTTGGAGTTTCCCCCTTTTTTGTAGCCCGCCGTTCTTTGGGTGCAAAAAAAGAAAATTTAGGGACGCCAAAATCACCGGGGTTGATGAATGTGATGAGACATTGCGGAAACCATCCTGGTTTTTCCGGGAGGGAAATTTGTTGCGGCGCCTTATCAGTTTGGGGCGGGGGAAGGGCGGGTGGGGTAGAGTCAATACCGGGGCCCGCCACAAAAAGGGGGGGGAGGGCGGGTCGCAGAAAATCCGCTGATTTTGGATTTTCCCCCAGCCCCGGCCAGCGCAAACCCCCCTCCTCGCTTATCGCGCTCAAAAAGGTTTCCGGACCCCTCAAGCCTGGGGCCCTTTTTGAGCAAAACCTCTGATTTTACCCAGCGGGTGTCATAGCTTTCCCTTTTCCCTTAAAAGCAAAAAGTAGAGGGAAGAACCTTTAAATGGTTAAAACCCCCACCCAAAATGGGCTAGGTTTTCCAAAGCAGCGAATGAAAGAGTTTTGGGGAAAAGGGGGGGGGGAACATTTGGGCCAAAAAAGGCCAGACCGACGCCGGGCCCCCAAACCCCCTGTACCCCCTCTGTCCCCCTCCTCCCCACCGCCACCACCAAGGTTCCTCAGCTGCCCTTGTCTCTCGAGTATGATCGGGGAAAAAGCCTCCGCTTCAGCTCCACCTTTTCGCCCGAGTACCACCAGCCCCCAAAGACCCATCCACCCCTTCTCCTTTGCCAGTTTGACGCTGCACGCCGTACAGGGCATTTAGCAGCCCCCCTTCTGTCTTCCAGGTTTGGGAGCAGATAAACCCTTTTAAACCCCAAAAACCACCCAAAAAAGCAAAAAGCCTGAAGTCGGCATTGCCAGCTTTTGGCCTTGGGAAAAAGTTCCCTTTTTCCGTCTGGTGGACACAGATGGGTTCCCCCGGGTCATGGCCCCTCGCTTGCCCCCAATACCAGATGCGAGCAGGCTTTTCTTTCCCAGAAAAGGGCCGTCCTGCCCTGGCCAGCCACGTGTATGTCTGTTTTCCCGGACCCAATGGGATTCTGGGTATCCAAAATGGAGAATGGCCCGAGCGGTCGTACCCCCATAGAGGTGTTGCCCCTCCCCACGGGCCAGCTATATTGGCGGACCTTAGCACAGGGGAGGAGTCATTTAAAACAAGCATCCGGTTTACAGTAATGTGGACGTTTGACTTTATCAAGTGAATCAGGCATGGGTCTGATGTGTTTTTTGGCCCCAATTGCCAGGTCCCCATTTTTCCCAGTCTACTTTACATTCCCTTTTTCAAACAGAAATGGTTTCCTTTGAAAACTTTTTTTTTTAAAATGATCTTTTTCTTACTGAAATTTTTTTTTTCTCTTTTCCCAACAGTTCATTTTTGGTTTTGCTGTGAGGAATGTAAAACAGCAAGGTTTTGAAAAACCCCGTATTCCATTTATACTTTATCTTAAGAAAATTTTTTGCATTGTCAATGGTTTTGAGGTCATGTTGTGTGAGATACAGCAAAAAACATGGTCCTTTGGAAAAAGAAATGGACTTTTAAGTGGATTTCTCCCCCACAAATTTTTAATAGGGCTGGGGAAGTCATATTTTTAATTTTTTGGGTATGTAGCTGTGAGATACAGCAATAATCATGGGGCCTTTGTAACAGAAAAGTGGCTTTAATGGATTTCTCCCTCCAAATTTTTAACAGTGGCTGAGAAGTCATTTTTTAATTTTTTGGGTCATGCTGCTTTTTTAAATGCAGCAATACTACAGGTCCTATTATAAAAAATGTTGTTTCTAACAGACATTTTTTCTTCACAATTGACCCAAAGTGGCTCAAGGGTCATGCTTTTTAATTTTTGGGGGTTTTTTCTGTGGACATCAGCTATTTTAAGGTCCATTCTAAAAAAATTTTTTTTTTACAGACTTTTTTTTTACAATTGACCAAAAGTGGCTCAAGGGTCATGCTTTTAATTTTTGGGGCTTTTGCTGTACATGCAGCTATACTACAGGTCCTATTTAAAAAATGTTGTTTCTAAAAAGCATTTGTTTTCACAATTGACCAAAAATGGCTCAAGGGTCATGCTTTGAATTTTTGGGGGGGATTTTGCTGTGACATGCAGCTTACTACAGGTCCTATTCTAAAAAAATGTTGTTTTAACAGACATTTGTTCTTCACAATTTTCAAGAGTGACTCAAGGGTATGTTGCTGTCAGAAAACAGGAATAGGTGGACACTTTTAATGGACACATTTTGCAAAAGACTTTTTTTTTGCAGATTTTTAACATAGCATCAACCCCTGTATTGAGAAACCCTTTAATACAATAAAAAAAAAAGGAAAACAAAGAATGGTGGATTCCATCCTTTTTTAAAAAATGGTTTTAAAATTTAAAAAGTACAAAAAAAACTTGCTGTAAAAAATAGCTTTTAAAAAAAATTCCCCTCTGAATTGTAAAAAGGGGGGTACGGGAAAATTTGCCGATGTAGGTTTTCAGAGGACGGGAGTATGGAGCACGGCAGAGAACAAAGTCAGAGACCATTTCCCCCGCACGTTGAGTAAATGAAAAAAAAGAATCCCAAAGAAAAGGGCACCGGGGTGTCGGGGAGCTTTAAACCCACCGTATTTCTAGTGAAGCTAAATTTGGTCCCACTCAACGGAGGGGCAAGCGCTCCCCAGGTATTGATGTGTACAGGGAAGGCTGGGTTTCTCACATTTCCCGCTTCCGCACTCTGCACGGCACGACAGTTTTCGTTGCTGCGTCATCGGGGATTTTAACTGTGTGTTAATAGATGACGGACGCCACCCTGGGCTTTCACCGACCATGAAACCCCGGCCCTGGGTCATGCTGGGGCCCCGGACAGGTATAGCCCAAGTCCAGTTCAATAAAATGGTGGTTGAAAGACTCCTTTTTCCGGCATTTTTTTTAAATGGGGGGGTCATGCGGTTTTGGGGGCTCATGCTGTGGCCCAGGGAAGGTATAGTCAATGTCCGTTCAACAAAAAATGGGGTTTAAAAAGACTCCTTTTTGGCGGCTTTTTAAAATGTGGGGTCAGCGGTTTGGGGTCATGCTGGGGCCCCAGGCAGGTATAGTCAATGTCCAGTTCAACAAAAAATTTGGGGTTTTTTGAAAATCCTTTTTGGGGTTTTTTTTAAATGGGGGGGTTATGCAGGTTTGGGGCTCATGCTGGGCCCCGGACAGGTATGTCAATGCCCAGTTAACTAAAATGGTGGTTGAAGACTCCTTTTTCCGGCACTTTTTAAATGTGGGGGGTTCATGCAGGTTTGGGGCTATGCTGGGGCCCGGACGGGTATGTCAATGTCCATTTTAACTAAAATGGTGGTTGAAAGACTCCTTTTTGCGGCACTTTTAAATGGGGGGGTTTTCATGCGGTTTGGGCTCATGCTGGGGCCAGGACGGATATTCAAATGTCCGTTCAAAGTAAAAATGATGGTTCAAATCATATGCCTTCGGCACTTTTTAATTTGTGGGTGATGCGGGTTTAAGGGTCAGGTGGGGTACAAGACAGGGTTTTAAAGGGTTTTTGGACTTTTTTTCTGTGATTTTTGAACCCTAAGTGTGTTGCTTAAGATGTAGCATACCCATTTGTGTTGTGGATGTTAATTTCAGTTCTTCACCCTTGTTTGGGTGTAATAATGAAGGTGTTTGTTGTCTCCCATGACTTTAAGGGTTTATCGGCAAACGATGTATATCGAAAACCTTTATCGATGCGGCCGACTATCGACTATCGATCGATCTCGATAGCCAACGCAATCGCTCAACACTAGTAGATACCAATGTACACAGACGCTGTGTACACATAAAGTAATTACAGGGAGGTAACATCCAGGGTCTCAAGGTGATGTTTCTCTGTTTCGTTCTTTTCTTTTTTTTTTTTTTTTCTTAATCCGCTGCAGTCCACAATGACGACTTCTCACGGCCATGACTCTTACCTACTAAAATGTCGCAAGTTTCTTACCCTCCTTTTCCAGCACCTCCCTACCAATTCTCACCTCTGTACAAACTTCACATCCATAGCGCCCCCTATGGTAATAATTGTGCCTCAAACAGTGGGACAGGCATTAAACAGTAGGGGGTCCCATTTGTTCTCAAGTCCAGTCTTGATTTGTCCCCCTAGAGTAGGTAGATGACCTCCAATGTAGTCAGTAAATGCACCCCCAAACTAGGTAGGCAGGTAGGTAGAAACCCCCCCCCCCCTCCTTTTAGGTAGGTCTCATCAGTTGCAAAGTGAGGTTCCCTCCCGCCCCCTTTTGTAGGGTTTTCATGGCCCAGGAGATGCGATGACACCCCTGCTTCACACGACTGCGCTGTGATTGTATCACAGGCTTATTGAGCGGTGTATATGTAAGATGGGGAAGGTAGGGAGGTGATGAACCTCCCACCCCCTCCCCGGAGAAGCAGCTACTAAACCCCCCACGTTGGCATTCATAAGACCACGGGCTGTGGCCCCATCTCTTAAGGTGAGTAGTGCCCCTGCCTGCCCCACCCAGAAGAGGGCGCTGCAGTCCAACAAGTCCTGCTGTGTAAGGAACGAACAGGTACTAAAGACATCAGTTCTAGTGGGATCGTCCCCAAACTGGACACAAAAAATTTTCCCCGCAGCAATTGGGGAACTTCCCTCTTTGTGGCTAAAGCAAACCCGGACCCCCAAACAGTATCTGGATAGATTAAAATCTCCCCTGATCCCTCTGTGCGCCCCCTCCGTGGCGACCTTCTATCTCTCGGGATGTAAGGGGGGTTGCAGGTTCACCAATAATAATTCTTCATTGTTACAATCCTTCCCATCGTAGTCCCCACAAGGGCTACATCCCCTAATCCTCACACACTATTTCCCCTTTCACACTTCTTTTTTCTATACACTTTATGTGGCCCCGTAAGTTTGGGGGCTCCTGTCTCCATAAAGACACCTGCAGTACTGAACTTCCCCTTCATCCCGTTTTTCCTATTTCATACACAGCGTTCCCTTTTCCTGAATGACCCACCCAAAGGGTGGAAGGACTGGAATGAGATCAGCAGAAGAATATTAGACTCACCTTGGAGATCCTCCCTTGGTGACCAGAGAGGAACTGCTTAGATTTCTATCATCTTATTTTCTGACAAGCATGATAGAAGAGAAAATCCATAATAGGGGAATCCGCGTCCTTTGTAAGAGTTTAGGGCTTCCAAGTGAGAACGAGCAGAAAAAACTGCAGATCAGACCCCAGTACGGTCAGTTATGTATCATGGGAACCAGTGCAGCCACAGTAATGTTATAGAAGCAATGAGAATGGGAAGTCGCCTGTTATACCCAGGGGGGGAGAGGAGCCAAGGGAATCAGATGGTCGGGCTCAGTCTGGAGGGAGCCAAGGGAATCAGTGGGGGGGGTTCGCAAGGAGCCAAGGGGAATAAGATGGTCGAGTTCAGCACGGGGAAAACGGGAAACAGATGGTCGGGTCAGCCTGGGGAGCCAAGGGAATGATGGGCAGGCTCAGCCTGGAGGAGCCAAAGGGAACGTGGTCGGGCTCAGCCCGGAGGAGCCAAAGGGAAACCCGTGGTCGGGGGTCAGCCTGGGGGGCCAAGGGAACCCCGATGGTCGGGCTCAGCCGCGGAGCCAAGGGAATGAGGTCGGGTCAGCCTGGTGGATGGTGTCTGCACAAATTTGACATTTGAAGAGACATAGAAAATGAGTCGACAAAAGCAATGGGCATTAAACGGCTCTTACATTATGTCCTTATTTATATTCTAGGATAGATCCATGTTGATCCCTGGCAGGTTTACAATTGTTGATTTTCCATCCACATTTGTAAAGGTTTTCATATTGTCCTTTTTTTCCCTCCACACAATACAGTCCTTTTGGTCTCTCCTGATAAGTTTTAGGCTCAGGACCTTGGAGCCCCTCTTTGGACCCTTCTGTTTTACCAATGTCTCTTTGTATCTGGTCTCCAGGACTGAGCCCAGATTTGGGGTCACGAGAGCTGTATGAATCCTGGCGCCAACATACCACAAGTCTGGCTCAGGCACCACCTTTACCCTGTTCTGGCTGTTCTTCTGAGGTCATACATACAGGGCAGGGTTTTTGAGCCAATACCCAAAATCGGCTAGGCACCACCTTTACCCCTGCCCCGGCTATTCTTTGCAGGTCTTTCATACAGGGGAGTGTAGCCAATTCCAAAGTCGGCTTTAGGCACCACCCTTTCCCTGGTCTGTTCTTCGCGGTCATACATACAGGGCAGTGCAGAGCCAATACCACAAGTCTGCCTCAGGCTGGTCTGGCTGTTCTTCTGCAGGTCATACATACAGGCGCAGTGTAGAGCCAATACCAGAAGTCTTCCTCAGGCACTACCTTTACCCTGGTCTGTTCTTCTGCAGGTCGTACATAGAGGGCAGTGTAGAGCTAATAGCACAAGTCTGGCTCAAGCACTACCTTTACCCTGGTCTGACTGTTCTCGCCAAAGTTTTGGCATGAAAGAATCATACATGTGTCTACGTCTACTAATGTGGTGCAATGCCCCCCAGAACGCCCCAAAACTTTGACGCTAAAAGTGCCTTTGGTGCGGTACCGAAGCACTTATCACACCAAAGTTTGGAGTACGCCTGTTAATACATCTATAGAACTGGTCTACTACAGCTTTTTCAGGGGGTCATATTATACTGTAACTATAAGAAGGACCATAAGAACATAGAAGAGGATTCTTTACTGTAAGAGCAGTGAGACTATGGACCTCTCTGCCAGAGGAGGTTATCGGGGGAAGTCACAGCTCAGAAGTCCACACGTGTCCTGGACGTCTCTCAGTGCAGGAATAATATTAGTTCTAGTCACTAGATTTCTGGAGATCGGTCACTGATCCAGGGATTTCTCTCCATACACAGGATTACACAGTAGTGAAGAAGATGTCAGGTGACTGTGTGGCCCCCAGCAGCTGTCCCTGTGTGTCAGGAGGATGGAGCCGGCGCCCCATCATAGAGCCTCCCCCGCACTCACTGATACATGAGAGGGACAATAAGCAGAAGATCCTAGACCTCACCAACAAGATGACGGAGCTGCTGACTGGAGAGGTGACGCTGCTGGGAATGCTGGGGCATTATACAGAAACACCACTGGAGGGGTCTGGGTGATGACCGTATCATTTTTTGTGTCAGGTTCCTATAAGGTGTCAGGAGGTCGCTGTCTATTTCTCCATGGAGGAGTGGGAGTATTTAGAAGGACACAAGGATCTGTACAAGGACGTCATGATGGAGGATCTGGAGAATCACCGGCCTCTTATGTCACAAGGTAAGGAGATAGAGCTGGGTTATCTCACCTATTACTTTGGGTGCAGGACAGCACTGGCGGCCATGTTGGAGATTTAAAGGGAACGTGTTATCAGAAATAACCTATTGTTTATTTTGTGTTTTTACTTTCTCCTATTACTCTCTATATTCTGATAAATCCTGAACTCCTGCAGGTCTCACTGTGGTCACTAAGGCCATGTTCACACGGCTTATTTGGGCGCTGATTGGAGCCGTACTGTGCGCCAGATTTGCGCTGCAGTACGGCTCCAATCCGTCCCTGTCATTACGGTAATCCACAGTTCTCTATGAGAACTGTGGATTCCGTCTCTCCTCCCCGCTCGGCGAATACGCCGCGGGGGGAGAAAGTGACATATGAATTATTTATGGCGTGTACGCGCCGTAGATAATTACAGTCTAGCGGGACTCAAAGTTAAAGTAAAAAAGAATAAAAAATGTTTTAAACTGTAAAACAATTAAGTTTAAATCTTTTGCCATTTTACAAATAAAATAATAAAAAAGTTCCCCATATTTGGTGCCGTCACGTCCGAAAAAGTCCAATCTATTACAATATAACATTTATCCCGGACGCTGAACACCAGAGAAGAGAAAAATTCCAAACGGCAAAATTGAATTTTTTTCGGTTATTTCACGTCCCCTATTAAATTAAAACAGTCCCGTGTATTCCAAACTGGTAGCAATAAAAAGAGCCCTTCAGCCGCAAAAAATGCCCCTCACTGACTTCCATAGGTGTCAGTACAAAAAAGTTATTGGTTGCACAAAATGGCGCCGCCGCAAATTTCAAAAGTAGAAAATGTTTGGAATTTTTGTACGGTACCAAAACATAATGGAAACCCTACATATTTGGTATTGCTGGATGCGTATCAACCTGTAGAATACAGAGAACTCATAAATGTTCACCTACTGTCCACGAGGGTTAATTGCTAATTTTACAATTGTATAGAGATAAGGCTAACAAAGGGTGTCAATTATACAGTTACGTGTCACACAACATACTGGCTTACAGCCGACTGATGATGCCGTTACCATTTGAATAAGCGTGTTGCCCAGAACTTTTTAAGTGCCCATTGTTAGGCTATGTCTAAACTGCAGTGGACCAAAAAATGACCAGAAAACCCAATACTAAAAACGTTCATAAAACTGAGTTTTTTGTCCCCTGCCTGTCCAAAGCAGCTGAAAATAGTTTTTTTTTTTAGCACATTTTGCCTTTTTTGTGCTTTTTTTGCAGAGATGCACAGTATTGTAAAAAAAAAATGGAAAACCCTGAAAAAAAACTAATGATTTTCTGTGCAGTGAAGACACAGCCATAGAATCCAATAGAACATTTTCTGCCCGGCACAGTCACTTTTTGCAACATGTTTCAAAAAACGAATAGCAGCAAAAATGAGTAGAAAAAAAAATGACACCGCAGGATGTTCTTACTATAGAGTCTATGGGAGACGGCGGGAGGTTCTTACTATAGAGTCTATGGGAGACGGCGGGAGGTTCGTACTATAGAGTCTATGGGAGACGGCGGGAGGTTCTTACTGTAGAGTCTATGGGAGACGGCGGGAGGTTCTTACTGTAGAGTCTATGGGAGCGGGGAGGCGGGCGGGGGGGGCGAGCGGGGGGGGTTCTTACTGTAGAGTCTATGGGAGACGGCGGGAGGTTCTTACTGTAGAGTCTATGGGAGGTCACGAGCTGGGACAGGTTCTTACTGTAAGTCAAACTCTTATGAGAGAGACGGGGGAGGTTCTTACTGTAGAGTCTATTTGAGACGCCGGGACGTTCTTACTGTAGAGTCTATGGGAGACGGCGGGAGGTTCTTACTGTAGAGTCTATGGGAGACGGCGGGAGGTTCTTACTGTAGAGTCTATGGGAGACGCCGGGAGGTTCTTACTGTAGAGTCTATGGGAGACGGCGGGAGGTTCTTACTGTAGAGTCTATGGGAGACGGCGGGAGGTTCTTACTGTAGAGTCTATGGGAGACGGCGGGAGGTTCTTACTGTAGAGTCTATGGGAGCTGTTGTCAGTCGTTTTTTTCAGTCGTTTTTTAAAAATGAAAAAATGCTGAAAAAACTGACGTTTTTCTGTGTAGTGGAGATAGAGCCTTAGAACTACACATGGGAAAAATATCAAATATGAGGAGGCATTTGTTTGTAGTTTGGCCAAATTGCACAAGCTTGCAGCCCATGTCAATGGTACTCATTGTCCTGCAAGTCCCTACACCAGCCTTACAGCAATTTCAAAAAAAATGGGGACCTTGTTAAATTAAAAAAACACAGATACAACCCCTTTTTTTTTTTACAGTCAATACTTTTAAAAAAAACTATTCCAGTAACAGGAAATTTAAAAGCCCCAGTGCTACCTAGGAGCTGCACCTAAAAATTTTTTCCTAATAAACATTTGTTCCACCACCATTACTAGGGGGGGAACTTTTATAAAAAAAAAACAACTGAATTAAATAAGTCCCGTTCATATATAGCAAAATACTAAAAACAACCAAAATTTCAAACTACCCCTACAGAGGGATGTCATTCCAGATTTTTCAATTGCTAATAGATAAGGGATACAAAGGTTGCATTTTTAAAAGTTAAATGTGCCTTATCATAGCAGTTTAATACTAACAACCAAACCCCCTCATGGGCAGTAGGCTTTTCTGTACTGGTGTGAAAATGGCCTAACTATGGCGGGTGTGTTTTTTTTCCCCCTGGAATTTCCCCCTTTTTTAGATGGTTGTGTGAGCTGACCCTTTGAAAAAAATAAATAATTCTTTTTTTGCCTTTAAGCTTTAGTATGGCCTTGTGTTTTGTTTTAAGTATTATTTGTTTTTTTTGCCCAAAAGTTTGTGGGTCCTAAGGAAAAAGGGTAGAATTCTTTTTTTTCATATTCCTTAGATCCACTTTTGATAGTCAAAAAAACTGCGTGACAAAATTTCCTGATAGGAGTGGTTTTAAATTATCATAAAAATTTAATTATGCCCCCATTTTTTTTTTGACAGAAAACGCCAGTAAAGGGTGGAAGC
Organism: Phyllomedusa bahiana; assembly: GCA_025379985.1. NCBI lineage: Eukaryota > Metazoa > Chordata > Amphibia > Anura > Hylidae > Phyllomedusa > Phyllomedusa bahiana. Next base: position 11,647 of record JAODAL010054089.1, on the reverse strand, counting down.
TACTTAATGTCCCCCAGTGATAAGTAGAAGATGGAGAGACAAGCATGCTCTTTAGAAAAAAAAACCCCTTACCATTTAAAATTCAAACCCGAACATAAAAAGGCGGTCATCATCCAAAATTCCTAATCTGGGAAACTTCTTTAGAACAACCCAGATTGTTACCCCAAAAAAAAAGTAGAAAAGGGGGGAAAAAAGTTAATAGTCTTAAACAACTTCTGAAAAGTTCAGGATCTTTTACAAACAGAAAAAAGTAACAAAGGGAAAAAACATTCTTGTATAGAATGTGGGGAAGTGCTTTCTTCCAAATCAAAACTTTTTTACCCCATGAAAAAAAATTCATACAACAAACCCTTTTTCAAAAAAGGTTTAAACCCCTTTGAAAAACCTTATAATCTTCGATTTCTTTTTTTCTCATGAAAAAATTCACAAAAGGAGAGAAGCCATACAGGTTCTGAAGGGGGGGAAAAGGGGGTTTTTGAAATTTTTTTTAAGAATCACAAAAAGGAAGAAGCCTTTCCCCCAAAAATAAAATTTTCCGAAATCTACGGGGAAAAAACATTGGAGAAACAAAACCCGGGAAAGCTTTTTCATTGGCAAAGGGGAAAAGGTTTTAAACCAATTTACCCCATTCCAAAATGAGAAAAAACCCCCACGGAGAGGGGGAACCCCTTTCCGGGTTTCAAGAATTGAAAAATTTTTACTCTAACCTCTTTTTCTTTTGGTTCCATTCCAAAACAAGGGAAACCCCTTTTCGGGTTCGGAATTGGGGGGAAAGGGTTTTTAAAGGGGGGGAAACCCCCACCAGAACTTTTAGGAAAGGGGGGAAAAAGGAAAAACCCCCCTTTTCAAACCCCCCCAAAGGAAGGGGAAAAATTTGGGGGCCTTGGGAAGCCCCCCCCCAACTTTTGGGGGGGAACCACAAGGGTTCCAACAGGAAAAAACCCGAAATCGGGGGCCGGGAAGGTGGGAAAGGGGACGGGTTTTAAAAATTTTTTCTTTTTGGGTTGGGGAACCGGGAAAAACCCACCAACAGCGGGGAAAACCCAAATTCTTGTCCCGGGGGGGAAAAAATTTTGTTTTACAAAGGAAACAAACTTGTTCCACAAAAACCCCTTTAAAGGGAAGCCCTTATTTTGCCAAAAGTGGGGGTGTTTAAACCCCAAAAGGCAAATCTGGACCAAAAAAAAGGGTTCCCCAGGGGGAGGAAACCATTATAACCCCGGGAAAATGGGGAGAGGGCCCGGGGAGGGAAGTAAGGGCAAACCCAAAAAAATTGGTAAAACCCAATATTGCGCCCCGGGGGGAGGAAATCCTAAATTTTGGGGTTTTTTTTTTTTGTTTTTTTTTAAAACTTTTTTCCCTTTTGCCTACAAATGTAGTTTTCAATATTTCGGGGGAGGGCCTCTTGGGGTAAATCCCCTTTCTGGTCAAAAAGCCAATCCCCAAATGGGTCGGGACTCTGAGGCCATGAAAAAAAAACAAATTTTTTTTAAAAAAAACCATTTTTTTATTGTTTTAAATTTTTGTTTTTTGGGGGTCTTGTTTTGTTGCAGGAAGCGAGAACCCTCTGTCCAAAAGGCCCTTAAATTTCTTAAATTTGCATCTTTCAACCGGGCCCATTACCCTTGAAAAACTTGAAAAGCCAACCAAGGGATACTGAAAAAAAATTTATAAGGGTTTATTGAAGTGATGGGGCGATTACGTTGAAAACGTCCCCAAAGGGTTGATATCGAAAATCGGCAATTATCAAGAATTTCCTATATTGTTTAATAGATTATCCACCTTGCCCATTAAAGTCAGGGGAAAAGAGGAAAAAACCCCCCCTCCTTTCCCCTACCCCCAAAAACAGGGCGGGAAAGAAGCTGGAATTAACATCCCCCAAACCCAGTAAAAAGGAAAATTGCTACATCTTAGGCAACACACTTAGGTTATAAAAGCCACAAAAAAAAAAGTCAAGCCCCAATTCCCCTATCCCTGTTTTTGTACCTACATGCCCCTTTAAAAAACCTGCATGACCCACAAATAAAAAATGCTAAAAAGGCAGTATTATTTGAACCATCTTTTTAAACTTGAACGGGAACCTTGCTATCCCTGTCCGGGGAAAAAACGCCCCATGACCCTTAAACCGTCGGAACCCACAGATTAAAAAGTGCCAAAAAAGGAGTCTTTAAAACCACCATTTTTTTTTCACGGGACTTTGACTATACTGTCCTGGGCCACAGCATGACCCCCAAACCCTGCATAAACCCCCAAAATTTTAAAAAAAGTCCGGGAAAAAAGGGATTTTTTAAACCACCTTTTTTGGGTTGAAGGGCCCATTTTTTTGCCCCTATAAACCTTTCCCTGGGGGAAACCTTCCCCAATTTAAGGGACCATTAAACCCTGCCCGGGGAACCTGAAAACCCCAACCCCAAAAAAAAAAAATTTCCAAAAAAAGGAGTTTTTTAAAAACCACCATTTTAGTTGAATTGGACATTGAAATTTTTTAAAAAAACCTTTTGGTTTTGGTTAAAAAACCTTTAACCCCCTTTATTCTTTTCAAGTTTTTCCCTTTTGGTAACCCTTTCCCCCTTGAACAATTCAGGGGAAAATATTTTGTACTCCGGGTTTTTTTTAAGTATTTTTAAATTTCTGGGAAAACCATTTTTAAAAAAAAAAGGTAGGGAAATCCCACCACGTCTTTTTTCTCTTTTTTTAAATTGTATTAAATGGGTTGTCTCACTACAGGGATTGCGGGCTTTTTTAAAAAGATCTTGCAAAAACAAGTATTTTGCAAAAAGGGTGCCCTACCCCCTACCTTTTTCCTGTTTCTGACAGCCCCACCCACCCTTGGGGCCACTTTTTGACAATTGTGAAGAAAAAATTTTCCCCTTTTAAAAAACACATTTTTAGAAAGGACCTGTAAAAAGGCTGCTTTTCACAGAAAAAATTCCCCCCCAAAAATTTCAAAAAAAACCCCTTTGGGGGCCACTTTTGAACTTGTGAAAAACCCAAGGGTCTTTTAAAAAAAAAACACTTTTTTTTTTTAAATGGGAACCTGTATTTGTGCTGCATTTACAAAAAACAACATAAACCCAAAAAATTATAAAAATTTACTTCCTCAAGCCACTTTTAAAAAAATTGTGAGGGAGAAATGCCATTTGGGAAACCCCCCAAAATTTCTTTTCCCCAGGGAAACCATGATTATAGCTGTATCTCAAAAAGCAACATGAAAACCCCCAAACCGCAATTTGGAAAAAAAAAAAAAGCGAAAAATTCTAAAATAAAGTGAGTAAAAAGGGAAAAACGGTTTTGTCATAAACCTTGGTGTCTTTTTCAGTCTCCACAAACCCAAAACCAGCAAAAAGAACTTTTGGGGAAAAAGAGAATAAAAATTGGGAAAAGAGAAATGATCATTTTAAAAAATATTTTTCAAAAAAACCATTTCTGTTTTGAAGAGGAATTTGGGAAATAGACCCGGGAAAAAAATCGGTTTACCTCGGGAATTGGGGCCACAAAATCATCAAGATCCATGCCTGATTCCCTCTTGAAAGAAATTTAAAAGATCCCCCATTATCGGTGGAAAAACCGGGGGGCGTTTTTCTGTAATGACTCCCCCAGATGTGGCCCGAAGGTCCGCTCAGGGTATGACTCTGGGTTGGGCAGGGCAGACACCCTAAAACATACGAGCGAAACTCGGGCCCCTTCATCCCCTTTTTTGGGTACCCAGAAGTAATTGGGTCCGGAACACAAACCCCAAAAAAATCGGGTTTAAACGCAGAAGTCTTTCAAATGACTTAACTTTTCTCTGAGTGTTGTATTTTTGGGCCCCTTTTCAAATTCGTTTTGGGGAGGGGTAAATAAAGATTGCCAGAGGGCACCCATTTGGCTTCGCCACCTTTTTCCCTGCTGCTGCCCCCTACGGCTACTTTTGGGGGCCCCTACTGCAGTCACTTTCCCGACCCTTGTTCCAAAACCCTTTAAAAATTTTAAAAAGTTAAAACAGAAAAAACAGTTCTCCATTTTAAACAACAGCAAAAGGGGCTCCATTCCGGGATTTTACTCTCTATTTGGGTTGGGGGAAGGGAAAATTTCTGAGTTTTTGTTTTGTCCGGGGATCCAAAGGGGGGTGGCCCCCCCCAGTAACCCGTTGTTCATTTTGATGGCCTTAATGCGAGGATCATATTGGAAGAAATGGAGCATCCAAGCAGACATGTGAGAGATGGAGCCCTGATTTCCCAAGCCTCTGGGTCGAGGGGCACTGGCAAACTGATCTTCATCTTCCTCCTCCGCCTCAAATTCGCGCCAACCTCTTTCCAAGGCAGGGACGTCGGTAACGTCGGTCTCCAGGAATACCTCCTCCTCCTCCGGAACAGCTTCAACACAGCCCTGACTTGCCTCAGATGATGCACCCTGAGAGCTGAGGCGCCGCCTTGCACTAGCCCTGGACCCCGAACCACTGCCTAATGAAGACTGATAAAATTGAGAAACTGTCGGGCCTTGTGGATTCGACGGAGAGAAAGGCTCTGTGTCCGTCTCCTCCTCCGTCGCTGGCGGGACCTGATGTTTCAGAGTGTCCAACGATCGTTCCAGAACTAAGATCACCACAATGGTCATGCTGACAAGGGCATCGTCCACACTGACCATTTTGGTGGCTTCTTCAAAACTGGTAAGGATGGTGCAGAGCTCTTTCACCTGCCTCCACTCTCGGTGGCTCAACATACTGAGGTCCGCACCGCTGCTTGTCAGGCCATGTGTCACTTCGTACTGCGTAATGGCATTGCGCTGCTGCCACAATCGCTGGAGCATGTGGAGGGTGGACGGGGAGGCCGAGCTGACGCTGCAACGCAGCCAGGCGGGACGAAGCAGGGTGCGAACGGCGGAAGTGCGAACTCAGACCTCGAGCCTTCTTCAGCAGGCAGTCCAGACCCGGGGGTAGGGGTTTTTAAAAATTTTTGGGATGACGGGTTAAATGACATGTGCCAGGAAAAGGGATGTGCTCCAGCCTAACGATCTTAAGGGCAGCCAGAAAGTTTTTCCCCCGTTTTAATCCCCCAAAACCAAAACCTTGCCTTTCAACTAAAGTTTCTTTTTTTTCTCCCAAAAAAGGCAGCCCTTCGGTCTCGTTGCCCCTGATGTGTGTGGACGGTCCCCCAAGACAGATTAATTTAAAACCCGGCCTGGTTTCTCTGGGCACGTGATCCCCACCAGAGGATTTTGGGGGGGGAAAAGACCCTGCACCAACCTGGGGTTTTTTTTTTTGAAAGGGGTTTTGGCCCCAAAACCCTGAGAGCCACCGCCCACCCCAGGGACATCCACCCAGCTCACTCAGTGGCGGGTATAGAGATTTTAGCGTCCTTGGCCGTGTTTTACTAGCCCATTTTGTCGGTGGTGAGAGGGGACTTTTCCGGACAAGATGAGACAACGCGCTTAAAAATTTTGATGACACGTGGGGGGCCGGGGCCCAAGGGCGGCTTTTCTGGGAAAAGAAGGGCCGTCGGCATCTGGTTTTGGGGGGCAGGCGGGGCCATGCGTGGCAAAAACCCCCCATCTGTGTCCACCATAGGGGAAAGGGCCCAAACTTTTCCCAAGGGCCCAAAAAAGCTGGCAATGCCGATATTCGGGGGGTTTTTGGCTTTGGGATGGTTTGGGTTAAAGTGTTTTTCCTGCCCCCAAAACCCTTTGGAAGCCAGAAGGCTGGCTGCTAGACTGGCCCCCTTACGGCGTGCGGTCGTCAAACGGGCCCAAAGGGGGAAGGGGTAGGATGGGTCTTGGGGGGTGCTGGGGGTCTGGGGGCGCCCGGGTGGAGGCTTGAAGCGGAGGCTGATCCCGATAAAGACTCTGAGAGACATAGGCAGCTGAGGAAGGGTTGGTGGGGGGCGGAGGGGGGAGGAGGGGAAGACAAAAGGGTTTGTGACAGGGGTTTGGGAAAGGGCCCGGGCATCGGTTCGGGCCTTTTTTGGCCAATTGTAGCCTCCTTTTAACTTGCATTCGCGGGCATGTGCCCTAAAAAACTTTGTTGGTGGTGGTTTTAAAACTAAGATTCTTCCCCTCTATGGGGTTTTTAGGGCAAAGGGGGGCATTGAATGTGGGTAAATTTCAGAGGTTTGCTCGAAGAAGGCCCGGCTTGAGGGGGTCCTGGCCCTTTTTGACGGGGGAAAACCGAGGGAGGGGGGGGTTTCTGCTGACCTTTGCTGGGGGAAATTCATTTCGCGGATTCTGGACCGCCCTCTCCCTTTTTGAGGGGGGGACCGTTTTGACCTACCCCGTTTCCTCCTCTTCCAGTGAGGAGCGCCGCAAGCAAATTCTGCGGAAAAAAGCCCCCCGATGGTTTTTTCCGGGCCAAATGTCATCATCATAAATAAAACCACAGGTGACTTGGCCCGTCCTGATTTCTGCCATCCGGAGCTGCGGATTTCAAGAAAGGAAGGCACTGCAGGCGTCGCCCCAAACCGGGCCCGGGTTTTTTGCCGATTGACGGGTTTCCCTTTTTCCTCCTCTTGATGGATCAGTAACTGGGGGGTCAGGGGCGGGAAAAAATCATCCTCTTTGGCCTTTTGGTTTTTGGGAAAATTCCCTTCTGCCCCAAAAGCATTTTGTCATAAAAGCGGTCTTCAGAAAATGGATTATCCACAGTGGTGGGTACATGAGTTAAAATTTGGGGCCTTCGCTTCATTTTGGCGGTTGCTGTTTGCGACATTTTGGGGCACGTGACTGGGAGGACGGGGAAAGGTAAGACTGCTGGAAGCAGGTTGCATTAACCACAAAAGGACGTTTGGCGACGCTGTTCGGTTATTTGAGATTTCCCCGGGCCCCTGACCCCAGCGAGGACGGGCCCTGAGGGCCCCCTTTAAAACTGAGATTCGCTGGATGGTTTTGGGTCGCCCGCACTGGAAGGAGCCCCCTTTTTTCTCGTACCCTTCCCTCCATGTGCTCCCCCCCCTTTGCTGGGCTTACCACCTGCATTTCCCCCCCCATGTTCAGAAATAAAAAAATTTTAAAAGGGTAGGGAAAATGTTTTGGAAAGTCTCTTTTTTTAAAAGACAAAAAATTTTCACAGCTTTTCCCTCAAAACCCCCTAAAATAAAAACAAAATTGGGGTTCAAATTTAAGGGGCAACGTCCCTTCTTTAAAACAATTTGGGGACTGCCCAAAAAGTGAAAAAAAAAACGTTATCTGAAAGTATAGGATTAAAAAATTTGGGAATTTTTTTTGGAAACCTATAAATACCCTTGGTAAACTACGAAATTGATGGTTTTAAAATTTTTAAAGTGCAAGGTACCTTATCAAACACGCTTGACGGGCCCAAAAAGTGAAAAAAAACAGCTATCTGGAAAATGTTTTTTTTTTTTGATAATAAAAAGTGGGGGTTTTTGCCCTAACAAATTTGACCTGCATTTACTAAAAAAGGGTTCTGTATTCAAAATATAAGTTCAGGTGCCCAATATCCAAGAAATTTATTTAAAACAAAAAAACCCTGTTAATAAAAAGCTATTGCTTTGAAATGTTCCCAAAAGGGTCTGGGGGGCACCAAAATTTATCCTTTTTTTTCCCTTTAAAGGGGCCTTGCTGTCTGTTTTTTCCCCCCCCCCAACGGCCCCCCCCCCCCGGGCCCCCTTGTGACTTTACAGGGTAGATTTTTTCCTTTTTAAAAATTCTGGGGCCCAAAACAAACCAAAAAATTTCTGCAAATCTTAATTCCCAAAGTTCTAAGGTTCACAGTAAAAGTATAGCTGTTTTCTGTGAAAAAATAGAATAATTTCCCCTTGAGCTTTTTTGAACAGAAAACCTGGGCCCACACGTCCTATTTAATTTGGGGGAAAACTGACACACATGATCATGAACAGGAAGGGTTTTTAATGAAAAACCGAGGTAAAGGTGATTTTTCCAGCCCTTTTGGGCAACTCCCCCAAGTATGAAGTGCCACAAAAGGCTCCCCCCCTGTTTCTTTTCTCAAAAGGCTGATTTGTTGGCCCCCAAAAAATTAAGGAAGCGCCGGGAAAATGGCGCAATATTAATGGGAATTTTTGGGCGCAGATTTTTCCCAAAATTTTTTCACGGGGTTCGAAAAAACCCGGATCAACAAAAAAAACCGTGCCGATTTAAACTTTGTTGTTAAAAAATCGTTTAACAAAATTGTGAAAGAAATGAGGAAAAATTTTTGGGAAATGTTACTAAAGTTTTTGGCTTCCTTCCAGGAAATTACCGTTTTTTTCCGGAAAAAGTTTGAAAAAATTTTGAGCAAAAAGGTTTTTTTAACATTTTTGGTTTTCATTTTGTTAGAAAGTTTCCCGTCGTAAGGGGTTTATTTTTTTTTAAATTGGGTTACAGAAAAAAATTTTGAGCTCATTGTGACTTTCACCCAGGGCATTTTTAAATTGTGGGTGTGGTTTTTTTTTCCCCTTTTAAAATTCTCTTTTTGTTTTTTGCAGGTCTGATACGCGAATGGATGTGTAAAATTAATATTCTATTTGCCCTTTCCTTTGAATACCTTGGTGGGGAATGTCACCAACATTCTGTTTATTTTGTAGGAGCAAAAAAAGGGAAATTTTTTTGTGCCAATGTTTGTGATTTCAGTGTTAGCACTAAAATTTTTGGTGCCCAAATTGAAAAAAATGCAGAAGGGTTGGTTGGGGAGGAATTTTTTAAAGGAGTTGTCTCCCTTCAGAGTTTCAGAGAATGCATGAATGAAATACTCTGTCACTTCCGGTTCAGACTGATCAAATTTTCATAAGCCCCCATGCTTGTACAGTCTGTGTGTGCTTTAGATGCCCAAAAAGATCAGATTAGGGTTCTAAAATACTTTAAAAGGAAATTTTACTGATTTCCCCAAAAAAAAAACCCTAATTACAGTTTTGTTATTTTACATAAAACAAGCTTTTTTTGCGGGGCAGCACAGGACAATGCTGAGGGCCCCGTTTGATGACTTCACTCACGGTTATCTCAAATTTAACAAACAGCAGGGGAGAATTGTTTAAAAGGTCGGTTCGGGGGGAAAATGAAAAAGGCCGGGAGGGGCATTAAAATTTACTTGTACTCCCTTTGGGAAAACAGAAGGAAAAAAAAGCCAAAAATATTTTTGGAAAAAAGGGCTTTGGGTTCCCTACCAAAATTTTAAAAACTAAATTTTTTGTAGCGAGACAACCCCTTTAATTTTTTGTAGCCAAATGTTTGTCACTGGTTGATAATGTTGTGGGGTTTCTGAAGGGAAATTTTATATTCCGGGGGCCAACTTGGGGGCTAGGGGGAAAGAGTGGTTTTTTTTCCCCAAATTTCCGACCCTGTAAAAGGGGAGAATTTCCCAAAAGAATGGTGTTTTGAAAAATGGTTTTTGTGCCTTATCTCCCCAAGGGGGGCCCCTTGTTGTTTTTTGGGGGCCTCCCGAAATTTTTAAAAAACCCCAGTGGGAAATTTGGGGGGGAAATTTTTCTGCTAATAATGTATGGGGTCCAAACTGTGTTGGAGGTTCCAGTTTTAAAAATAAGGGAAAAAAAAAAAATTTTGTTTTTTGTAAAAGGGGGGGCCCGTGTCTAAAAAAAAAAAAAAAGGGTGTCCCTTTTGGAGAAAATTTTTCTCCCCTTAAAATGTCCCCTTTTGAGGGCAAAAAATTGGGGGCAAATTGTAAGGGAATGCCATTTTCAATCCCCCAAAAATGGGGGAAAAGTTCAAAATTTAAAAAACATCTTTCTTGGGACAAAATACTTTTATCATTACCTCATTACCTGAAACCCGCAGGATAAAATATGTAGGTTAAAAAATACAATTAAAAAATGGGCAAGAAAAGGGTTTAAATTTTAACCCACAGGATGACGTAACACCATTGGGCGTTTTAGTATATAGTCTGCCCCGGCCTTCCAAATGACAACAATAGCCATTTCCCCAGGGTTTTTCTATTAACCCATTGATTCCCATTAATCCCCCAAGTCATGGATAGACCCCCAAAATTTTTAGCCAAAGAGGGAAAAATATGGGGTGTATAAAATTTAACACTTCACTCCACACGGGCCTTTAATTTTAAAACCAGGAAAAAAGTTATTTAAAAATATTTATTTTATTTTAATTATTTATTTATTTTACTTTTTTTTATTTATATTAACTTGTTATTTTTAAACCCCTTCCTGTTTTTTTTTAAAACCCCTTAAAAAAGTTTTTTTGTCTTTTTAAGCTTTTTTTATTAGATACAGGGGGACATATACAAATCACCCGGCCCCTTTATTTTGGTACACCCCGCTAGTAAGGGGGGGGACCCCCTTTTGCCCTTTAGAATGCCTCAAATTTTTCGGGCTTAAAATTCCCCCAAAGGTTTTTGCAGCGGGTGCTCAATTGGTACCAAAAGGGGCCCCAAGAGTGCCAAGAAAAAATTTTCCCCAAAACCCCCTTTACACCACCACCACCGCCTGAAAAGTTGATTTCAAGGCGGGGTGGGGTCCTTGGGTTTTTATTGTTGTTTCCCCAAAAAAATTTATCCCACCATCCCAATGTCGCAGCAGAAATCGAGGGCTTTATAAAAACCAGGCAAATTTTTTCCAACTTTACTGTCCAATTTCGATGAGGTTTTGGGAAAATTTTAAGGCCCCAGTTTCCTGTTCTTAGCTGAAAGGGTGGCACCCGGGGTTTGGGTTTTGCTTTCTGTAAACCCCTCTGCCTCAAAAATTCGCCCTATGTGCGTTCAGAGATGTTTTGCCTACCTTGGTTGTAATGGGGGGCTATTTGGTCACGTTGGGCCCTTTCTATCAGCTTGAACCCGTCGCCCTTTCTCCCTTTTACCTCTGGCATCAAAAGGCTTTCCCCCCCACAGGACGCCCCTCCTGGAGTTTTTTCTTTTTCGGGCCTTCTTGTAAACCAAAAGGGTGGTTTGGTGAAATCCCAAAGGGGATCCAGTTTTGAAAAACCTCAGACCAGCCCTTTTGGCACCCCAACCTGCCCCCGTTAAAGGCACTCAAATTTTACCTTTTCTTTTTCCCCATTATGTGTGGGGTTTCAACTGAGGAGATTGTCTTGACCATGTCACATGCCTAAAATGCACGAGTTGCCGCCCTGTATTGGCTATTAGAAATTTTAAATGTTAACGAGCGTTTTGGCAGGTGTCCTAATAAAATGGCCGGGTGAGTGATTATTATTTAAAATTATTAAATATATTTTATTTTTTCACCTTTAAAAAAATTTCCCAATTTTTTTCAAAGTATTTTTTTATATATTTTTTTAAATTTAATTTTCATTCAAATAAATAATTTTTTATATATTGTATTCTTTATCCCCATTCCCCCGTGGGGTTTTATTTTTTTTTCTATTGTTTTTATTTTGACATCTCAGACATCGTTTTCTATGAGTGCATTGTTTACTTTCTTATACTTGTTTTTCTTTTCATACTATTGTTTACATCATGACTCTTTGTATACGTATGCAAACCTTGAACCTCGTTCTAGTTTTGTTCTATTTAAAACCCCCCACGACAATTTTCCTGTATGTACCTGGGAAGCGGGAAGGGGTACCCGAAAACACGTAGTACTTATTTCTTTTTAAAAAATTTTTGTTCTTCCCTCTATGTTGGGGACTATTTATTATTCTCTCTATCGGGCTTCTTTGTAGTCCCTCCAACCAAAAGTGAAGAAACCTCTGGGTTTTTTTAAGCAAGATTTTGAGCTTTCTAAGAACGGCCAAAAGTTTA